>JAPIVC010000638.1:0-53367 GCA_030586385.1 Camponotus fellah | reverse complement strand
ATAAGAAAACATTTGAATGATATTTTCAACCTGCGACAGTTCTTCGGGGAAGAGCCCTACATACAGATCCTCGAAGAGGATTGGGATGGGGAGACCAAAGAAGAAGAAGAAGAAAATTGGGAGATGGCGAAAATGAAGAATGGGATTGGGAGGGAGAAGAGGATTGGCAGGATGCCTTGACTCGAGGAATTTGAAGTATATATCTTTGCTTTACAATTTTTTTATATTAAATAAATTATTGAAAACTAACGAAATGTACGTCTTTTTTTTTCAGAAGCGGTCTCCCCTTAGCTTGGCGCATCCCCCCAACCCCCAAACAAATATATTTTTCAATTAAATTTTATATTTTTATATTATTATTTTTTAATATTTTTTATATATTATTATTTTATATATTTTTAATATATATTATTAATTTTAAGCATACACACACACACACACACACAAATTGTAAAAAATACACACATTTTAAAATAAATTTTTATATATTTTTAATTTTAAAAAAATCTAATTATTCGCATGCCTCTCCCTGCGTTCCCATCCTTGCACTATCTCTCTCTCGCGCGCTAGTTATAAGTATCGCGATATCATCGTTGCGCTCTCTCACTCGCATTAATTATAAGTCTCGCGGTATTATCGTTCTCCCTCTTTCATATGTTCGTCGTTCACTTACCTTTGCATCATCCTTCTCACACCTATGCGTCGTCCTTGTTCCATGTTGACACCATCCTTGTCACACGTTGATGCCATCCTTGTCGCACACATAGCACTATTCTTTTCCCACACGTAGCGCTGTTCTTCTCACACCACCGTCTTCTTTCTGCGGATCCTCCTTCACCGCATGGACCTCTTCGCCCATCGCTCGGGCCGCGGATCTCCCTTCACATCGAGGACCACCTCGCCCATCGGTCGCGGATCACCCTTCACCGCGCGGACTCCCTCGCCCATCGGTCGCGCTGCGGATCCCCCTTCTCCGCGCGTGACGTCACTCACGCCCGCACCGCGGTTCCCCTTGCGCCTCACCCCTGAGAGGACCTGGGTTAGAACTCTCCTAGTATACCTACTTTTCTTCTTAATTTGAGACCATCTACTTATTTATTTCGTTAAGATCGAAAATCGACGGATACCCTGTATATATATATATATATATATATATATATATATAATAATACGACTGTTATGTAATGGGCTTATAGAACAAGAGAAAGTAGGTTTTGTTACAATAGTTTAATTATATCATGAAATACATAATAATTTTATGTCGACGGAAACATTACAAAAATAATAATAATAAAAAGATGACAAGATATATTGTTAAAGGCGAACGTTTCGATCGATTTTCCTCTTCGGCGCAATAAATTCAAAATAAATGAGTCAATGAAAATACAATATAAAATTCTTCAAAAATCAACGAGTAACTATCGATTACCCGAGAGTCTAGTTGTAAACGGAATTCCATACTATTTTCATAATAATGAAAACTGTCATGATTCCAGCGCGAACACGAAAACAAATTTTCATACGAGTAGCTAATTCTGAAATAAAAAATGGATATGTTCCGAAATTATATGCAGTACTGTAGGTGTACTTAGGTAATGCCGTCGTATTCAATCATCACGGAATTGCATTTATATGTTATAAATTCATTAGATAAGGATATAAAATTAGCAATCCCTACAATAAAACTATATCTGTTCGAGGAAATAAAAAATAACAAGGAAATAAATGAAATCAATGAATCCAAGTTAAGAGATCTAAAATCACGAATCAATAAAATATTGCAATTACTACGTCTCGATCATTTAAACGAAGAAAAAAGAGTAAATATCATTAACTTGGTAACGAAAAATACGGAAAGATTCCATTTACCAGGAGAAGCTTTTTAGGAGCAACTAACGTGTTGAAACACTGTATATTCACTAAAGATGACTGTCCAATTAATATCAAACAGTGTCGATATCCTCAAGTATAAGGAAGAGATACAACGACAGATTGAAGAAATGTTAGAAAAAGGTGTGGAGCCATCAAGTTCACCTTATAATTCTCCTTTATGAATTGTTCCAAAAAAAGATGATTATTATTCGTTAGGCAATAAAAAATGGCGTTTAGTCATGTATTTCCGTGCCTTAAATGAAAAAACGGGCGACGCATATCCATTATCAAATATTGTAGATATACTCGATCAATTAGGAAATGCAAAATATTTTTCAATATTTGATTTAGCATCTGGATTCCATCAAATTTTAATGGATAAAGATGACAAACATAAAACAGCTTTCTCGACGCCTTACGGACATTTTGAATATAATCGCATGCCGGATTAAAGAATGCTCCTGCTACGTTTCAAAGGTTAATGAATCAAGTATTAACAGAATTGCAGGGAATCGAATTATTTGTTTATTTAGACGACATTGTTATATACGCACCATCACTTAAAGAGCATGAAATAAAATTTCAACGATTAATGAAACGTCTATCAGAAGCAACTTTATTCCTACAACCAGATAAATATGAATTTTTGAAAAGAGAAGTAGCATATTTTAGACATATAATAACCGAAAATGGAGACCACATCCAAAAATATAATGGCTGTAAAAAATTTTCCAACGCCAAAAATCAGAAAAAATATTAAACAATTTCTTGGACTTACTGGATACTATCAAAGATTTATAGAAAACTTTTCTAAAATAGCCAAGCCATTATCAGATTTAATCAAGCAATCGAATACGTTTGAATGGAAGGAAAAACAACAAGAAGCTTTTGATAAACTGTCAGAAGTTTTGTGTTCAGAACCCATATTACAATATTCGAATTTTAATGAACCATTTGTTATAACAACAGATGCATCCGGATATGCAATCGGAGCAATTTTAAGTCAAGGAAAAATGGGATCTAATCTTCCTCTAGCTTACGCATCACGAGTATTAAATAACGCCGAAACTAGATATTCACCTACTGAAAGAAAATTATTAGCTCTTGTGTATGCAGTCAAACATTTTCGTCCGTTACATTTACGGTCGTAAATTTACACTTGTTATGGACCATAAACTTTTAGAATGGTTAAACTCAGTATCAGATCCTACATCGCGACTAATAAGATGGCAATTAAAACTCGCGGAATACGAGTATGAAATAAAATATAAACTTGGAAAGAAAAGTAAAAATACAGATGCTTTATCTCGAAATTCTATCGAGAATATAAAAAATATATATCCATTACATGCTAAACGCGCATTTTCCACATCTAGTGATACGTCAGCAAAAAAAGATTATAAGAAAATAAAAACGTCACATCTTATCTCTAAAAAATAGTTAACTACAGATAGCGACGGAGTAACCCGGCACCACATAAAAAAATAAAAACTGATAATTTACCAACTTATAATGATTTGGACAAGGAAGAACGTATCGAGTTGTACATGAAACATTGTCGGATAGTGATAGCAGTACATATCTTATTATTATGACACTGATATTGATAGCAACGATAATTCCGAAATGACTTCCAAAAAACAAAAGAGAAAACACGAAAGCAGTTCATCTGGTCAAGGGCGATGTAAAACGCGTAAAACGAAAAAATCAAAGGAAAATGCATAAAAACTGTGCATAAAAACATAAAATGCATAAAAATTTATTAAAAAATCAAATTCATCAACCGAAGAATGCGTTAATCTCGATACCACACCTGGAACATCGCCTACAGAAATAACATCTCCTATCGAACATCTACATAAGAAAACAGCAAATGAAGATTTTGAAAGCAAACAAAATTATATAGAATTACATGATACAGAACAAAAGCCGATGGAAATAGATTTATCTGATGATAGTTTTAAAGCTGAAACTAATATTAACATAGAAGCAGAAATTCACGCACCTCATGGTTCTGTGAGAACACCGCAAAATCTAGAAAATATACAAATATCACAAAAAATCCCTGATAATGTAGATGCAATTCAAATCATTGAAAAGGATATTCCATTAAGGAGAGAAAAAATAGAAGCTATGAAAATAGATCAAGAAGATAAAATGGATTATGAAATAAATTATAATCCTTTAAAATATTGTGAACAAAAAACACCTGAAAATATCTCAAAAGTAGCACCGAAACTGCTTCTTCACCCTTCCATGAAATAAATCCCAAATTAATAGAAATAAATAAGAGAAAAACGAAAATAAAAACTCCCCTTACTAATAGAAAACGAAGTTCTAGAAAACAAACGAATATAAAACTTAAATACCCTAAAACCACTAAACAAACCAAAAAATTAATGAAAAGGAGTAGTTCATTTTCGCAAATGCCAAGGATTGAAGAAGAAAGAAAAATTCCCACTAATATTTTATATAAAATATTTGGCGATCATATTTGGATGAAGAAGAATCATATAATATATTTTATAAACACAAAAGGCAATCCAGTAGACAAAATTTAAAAAGAATTGATATATAGAAAAATCTGTCAAATACCTGAAAATTTTAAAGGTACTCTAGGACATGTATTTACCGCAGGCAAACCTAATAAAAGAACTTTCAGTATAATTATTAAAAAAGAATTAAAACAAGAAATATTTGAAGAAATCATAATGCGAGGATTCAAAGAATTAAAAAATGAAGTGAGACGATTCAATATACTACATGCTAACATATCTGAAAACAAAAGTAAAATAAATATATCCTGGTTTAAAATCCGCAACATGATACGTCTTGCATTTCTGAGAATTAATGTACAGATAACAATGTCAAGGCCAAGTATGCATACCTGCAAACACGAAGATAGATTACGAATTATTCGCGAATATCATGAATCAAGTATAGAAAGATATAAAGGTATAACTAAAACCATGACACGCATACGTCATAAATATTAATGGAATAATATGAAAACACAAATCGAAAATTTTATTCGTACATGCAGTAATTGCCAAAAGAAAAAATTAGATCGAATAAAAATAAAACAGCCTATGGTTATCACCGATGCACTACTTGATACATTTGACAAAGTTTCTATGGATATTTTTGGACCATTACCTATGACAAATTTTGGTAACAAATATATACTGACAATACAAGATCAATTAACTAAAGATTCAGTAACAGTACCGCTAATCCCAGCAAATTCTGAAGAAATCGCAAAGGCATTTACCCAATAATTCATATGTTAATTTGGAAGTCCTAAAGCAATTCTAACAGACTAAGGAACAAATTTCACTAGTAATGTAATTACAGATTTGCAAAATATTTTAAAATAAAACAATATCGTACAACGGCTTTCCTCAATTTAATGATTCTTTAGAAAGAAGTCATCATGTATTAACTGAATATTTAAAATATTATATTACAAACGAATGCGACTGGAACAATTGGCTCGAGCATGCCATGTTTTCATATAATACTAGCGTACACGAAGGAACAAAACTCCTTTCAAACTAGTATATGTAGAATAGCTTATAGGTAGAATAGCTAGAATCAGCTTAGAATCAAATGATTCTTTAGAAATATACAACGAATATGTAACCGAACTCGTTGACAAACTAACAGAATTAAGAAAACTAGCCGTTTCAAATCTTACAAACGCGAAAGATCAATATAAACATTATTACGATAAGAAATTAAAAATACAAGATTACAAAATCGGCGACTTTGTATATATATTAAAAATGACTAAGAAACATAAGTTTGACAACGAGTATATTGGACCATACAAAATCATAAAATTATTAGACAACAATAATATAAAAATTCTAATTGCGCAAAATAAGGCGAAAATAACATATATAAATCGAACAAAACCTGCTCAAATTACAGACCTGGGATGACCAAGAACGAATATACTATAACACCGTTAAGAAATAACCCTAGAATATTCTATGAAACCATGGGTAAATTACGCACGACTGAAATCTATTGGAAAATGATTACTTATATAAATATAATCGATATTTTTGGCATTTCAGAAAAAATTCAGAAGAAAATAGAATTAGCTATACAACAATGCGATAATATTTCAGAAATATGCATAACACAAAAACAACTCGTCCTACTACTTGCGAAAATTACATAAAATCATATCAGAACCACATTCGCGAGCTTATCGGAGACCATGGAATAAAAAGAGCACCTTTTGAATTTATTGGACAAGTCAGTAAAATATTATTCGGGACAATGACAACCGAAGACGCTTATCATATCAATTCTGCCATACAGCATGTAGAAAATAAAACTAATGATCTTGCTTCATTGATGATTAATCAAACATCTGCAACGCGAATTCATTTCGGAGAACTATACAAAGCTACTTCGAAGATACAAATAAGATTATCTAATCTTAGTCAGCATGTAAGGGATGTAATATCAGCAACATAAAAGAACAACTCATTCAAAACAATATCCACTAGCAATTCGAAGAAATAATCGAAAGTATTGACCATGCTTTAATAGAACACGAAACAGATTTAAATATCTTAATAGCATAATGGCACCCTTTTTGGAAAACAAGAACTAATACATCCAAGAATAATATCCCCACAATATTAATTTTAATTCAAAATCTCAAATTCATAAGAGAACAAATACTATACGCAGAATTTCCTATTTCAATTGACGAAAGAGAAGTAGATAAATTAATAAAAATATCAGATTTACAAGTCGCCTATGCTCACATTCATTTAATTTATATTTTACACATACCATTGCTTACATCAGAAAAATATATTTTATACAGACCAATACTATTACCTGTAGAACAAGAATTTGATGCGACAAAATTCGCCATCATTGAACCTAACGCAGAATATATCGGGCTGAACGAAAACGCTGATAATTTTTATCTATTTCAAAGGGGAGCGTCCGAAATGATCACGTTCGAAATGGCCACGGGTAAATTTGATGAGAAGCCTTCATTGACGCACAGTACAATTGGACATGTTGCAATTGCGCACCGTGCTATTAGACACATAAGATTGCGCACTATTCGATTGGACACATTGGTTACATTTACTCACCGTTCAACTGGACACGATTCTTTTGCGCACAGTTCTTTTGCCC
Source organism: Camponotus fellah (assembly GCA_030586385.1). NCBI lineage: Eukaryota > Metazoa > Arthropoda > Insecta > Hymenoptera > Formicidae > Camponotus > Camponotus fellah. Next base: position 46,323 of record JAPIVC010000638.1, on the reverse strand, counting down.
ACAGTTCTTTTGCGCACATTACTTTTACCCATATGTTCAATTGCGCACATATACTTTTCCATGCAAAAGGAGGTTTCACGCACCGTGCACTAACGGATCCCGCTCTTTCAAACGTGGCCGTTTCGAACGTGGCCGTTTCGAACGTGGCCGTTTCGAACGTGGCCGTTTCGAACGTGGCCGTTTCGAACGTGGCCGTTTCGAACGTGGTCAAATTTACTCGGCCATTTCGAACGTGGTCAAATTATATCCACTCATTTCAAAGAAGAGAACTAGAAGAATGCATCGCACATGACGCAATATTTATCTGCCCAACAACTTTCCCTTTAAATAAATTACGAGAAACGCCTAATTGCAATGTAGAACTTCTTTTAAATCACCGAATTATTGTAAAATAATAATAAAAGAATTCAAAAATATTTATTGGAAAACTCTTATAACCACCGGATCCTGGACGACCTCGACGAAAGAAACTGTATCAATAAAATGTTCGAATTATGCAAAGCAAGTCATGATCAGTAATTCTGGAATCATTACAATACAACGTGGCTGTAGAATTAATACGAGGGCCACTGCTATAACTTATCCATCTGTGCAAGAAACAAAGTCTTGCAATATTATATACCTATCAGCAATCTTAGCATATTAAAATTATATCAATCTACATATGAAAAATATAATGTTAAATTCAAAGAAGCTACACATGAATTGTAGCAATTTAATCATAGCCAAATAGAAGCTATGTTCGACGACATCATTAAGAAAGCTGAACAAATAAAAATTAGAAAAACGCAATGATGGAGAACTACTTCATTATATTTTGTTTTATGCTACTGGATTTCTTAGTACTTTCTTCATTATCGCTTATTTTTTCCTAGTAAGTCCTTGGTGCACGCCTATCATAGAACAGCTGTGCAAAAGACAAGAGAATAGCTCACTCATGAGAAATCTACGACAAAGAGATATGCATCCTAAATATTAGCGAAGAACTGCCTCACGTTTAGTCAAATACAACCAGCGTCTACGAAAGTAGTTCCATAGACAACAATAAAAATTCAAAGTAATTCATATGGGTGAATTTCAATTAGGCAGAGACTTGTACGATTCATACAAGCCTCAATGAATACGGCAGAAGGTATTTATGATGAATATCTTTAATATCCTCTATATCAGTGCTAAGATTTAATTGCAACTTTCGGCCGAATTTCTCGACTCACGCCTACTGCCTCCCCTTTACCGCTCGCGCCTTAGCAATCGCGCCGCCGAACGTCCGTAACTAAGAAGCGCTCATGAGCGTACGCGTCACAAATGTAATATGACATAGGTCATGTGGCAATCTGTCTAAATTCTTTTTATTGTTTATTAATAATAAAAATAATTATTTCATTATTAATTACGTATTACATGTTCTACAACAATTTAAAACAATTCAAAATATAAGTAATTAAAATATTCACAAAATTTAAAATATTAACAAATAGTAACAATTTAAAATATTTATGTTTTATTCAAAACTTAACGCGCTGTTAAGAACATATCAATTTACGTGTAAATATTATTTATTTTTACAACATATATTAAAAAATATAAATATAAGTATAAATAAATATATTGAAATATATTTCGATTAAAAGAAGGCACGACTATTATATGTATAATTATATATCAAAAAATTTTAATTTTAATTTTAATATTAAAAATCATATATAATAATATAAAAAGGGAACAACAGATTTCCACATCACCCATGAGATATGTTTTGTTGATGCGTTTTTTTTAAAGTGGTTTCCCCAGTAGGCCTATTCCACTAGAGAGGACAACAACAAATAATAATATATGTGGGAAGGAAAATTTTATAGATGTTAATACAAAGTTAATAAGTAATGCAAAAGTTAATAATATAAAAATATAGAATATTTGCAGAAATGTTAATTTGATTTTCTAGGCCATTTACAATTTACAAGAGACGAAATATCGATAGGAATATTAGATGAACTGATTCGCATTAGCGAAGATAAAGATGCATCACTCAAACACAAACGTTTATCAGTTTTTATATATTTTAATTTTGAAAAGGAGCATTCGCATAAATATGTGGATCCAAACATTGAAAAAATTCGGAGGCTAAAATTAATAAGTCTTGGATAATTTGATCTATTTAAAATTTTAAAAAAGTCTATTCCTTTTTCTCACCCCGTTTTGAGACTTACATCATTTTGCAAATCACAAAGTTCTTCATGAAATTCTAAATTTTGTTCCTCAATTTTAACCGTAAAAAGAATTAGATCTTTTCTAAGTGTTTCGAAATCACGGAAACGCGTATCAAACTGAGCTATTAATGATTCAATTAAATGGAGATGTTTCTTAAAGTCACAATCTTTGTTCCATGTTCTGCAAAAAGAATTTGGCAAGAGCGATAAAAATGAAAGATATCGCTTTCTATATGATTTTTGAATAATAATAATTTCCTACGGAATGAGTCAATATGACTTAGTAATTGCGAAATTGTTTGATTTGCCTTTTGCAGCTTTAGATTTAAATTATTTAAATGGGAAGTTAAGTCGGTGATAAAGGCAAATTCAGAAAGAAAATCTAAATCTTCAAAAAGGGGTATAAAATCGTCACATTTTGCTAGAGACATTTCTTGCAAGAAAATGAAGATTTCTTTTCTTAGCGCAAAAAATTTCTCTAAACATCTTCCGGCACTAAGCCATCGAACCTCACAATATAGACATATAGAGGTTGCGACGTTCTATTACAATTCAAATTTCATCATCTTAATACTCCTCAGGATGGTAGAGAGGAGGACGGGAAAGGGGAGCGAGAACGCCGTCAAAAACGCAACGAATGTAATGCCCTCACGCTCGGACGAACCGGGATGGAAGGAGTTCGTGCGCGAGCCGCGGTGAAGCAAAGGCCGTTTCGATGTGCTGAAGTTGGGCGCCAGATACGGTCTTGCACGTATTAGTTTCGCTAAACGCCAAAGGAACACGAGAAAAACGAACGATAGCCTTTTTCGCCACGGGCCGACCAGATCTCCTAACGATAGAGGGGCGGAGTTTTGGAGAAAGCCAATTGATTATGCGAGATTTAGATAGTTCGAGATTCGACAGACGGAAGGGAATTCGACAACCACGACAGACTGACACTCAAATAAATTATTTCGACTTAAGAGAAAAATATAACAAATTTTATTAATAAGAGAAATGGTATAAAAATAAAATAAACAACAACTCAGAATGAGAACGGATATTTACAAAAAGCTCTAATAACGAAGGTAGTGAAATCAATAACAATTCTCAAATAATAGCGCGGTTAACAATCGTAAATCGACCAAGTCGAACATGCGTTCGGAAGCGACCTGGGGAAAAAGAGAGAGAGCGCAAGTGTAATTCTGTTTCTTACTCAAGCCCGTTTTTATGGCTAGGATTCGCTAGGCCGCATAATATTTCGGAATGTAACGGAATTTCTACGTCGGAATCGACGCTTTATCGGCTCGATCTTTGCCTTTTTAATTTCCAAACTCGCTATTTCGATCGACAGCAATACAAATTCGAGCGCTACTAATATTTGAGCGAGATTGATTATGGTGTCGGAGAAGACGGCAGATACCATCTGTGACAGGCGAGCGATACGATCGATGTTTGATATCTGACTATTATCGGAGATTCTCTTCGCCTAACGTTCGCCTCTCTTTACAGCGCTTCCAACTCAGATTTCGTTAATCGCGGAATCTTTCGGCGATTATCTCACACCGCGATACGTTCACCGTACGACAATTATTACGACGCAACGCTACACACGCACACTATAGACGCGACAGAGACATTCGCTCCTGAACACGTAGTTATTACGGGATGCTCACAATCATACGCAAAAACCGATTAATCGCACACACACATCATTAATCACAACACGTTCGTTGGCAGATCGTCGCAGGAATACTTCACGCGGCAACGACAACAATACGACAGCACGGCGGAGTTCGCGTTCTCCGCGATCTTTCGCGCACGCGGTCGATACTCAGCGGTCGATAATTATGCGTGTGTAGTACCCCGGAGAGAGAGAGAGAGAGAGAGATCGTGTCTGATTAATTACGGCCCCCGTTATGACACGCTACCTCGGCCGCTTGTCCCCGGTCGCCCGACATTCGAAAATCAACCGCCCGGCGTGCTGCCGGAACGGCGCCGAGACACTAAAAATGGCGATGGCGACAGAACGATCGGCGGGCGGAACGAGTCGCGTACGTAGCTCACAGTCAATTAATCGACAACCTTACCGATCCTGGTCCTCTTCGCAGAGGAGGGTCCTCGGGAATCTCGCCTCACGATCTCGACAACGAAAAAAAACGTCACTTGACGACACGACAACGACGATATTTTTCCAAGACAGTTTCATGTGCCAAGCGCCCGGGCCAGAGTGTTCTCCGGGATCTTCCGATCCGGGGTCGATAGATGCGTCGATAACGGCGCGCAGGGGTGCGCGGTCCCGCGGCCAATCACAGCGCGACACGCGCGATATCCTCGCGCCTTATTGCGCGCGAGATATTCCGGCGCTCGGCGCGGAATATAAAACTTCCAGCCGGGGGCCTTGCTGTCGTAGCTCGGCGGAGGCCCATCCTATGTCCTTCACCTTCGGAGAGTGATGCTGATCGGGCCCTCCTCCTCCTCTTTTCAGCGAGGCGTGATGTCTTCCCGTGCGTGCCTCGAGGCTAGATAAATCGAACGTTATCTCTTTCTTCCGTTCCCGGCAGAAGCGTCGCACCGTAGGCCGCTGTAACGCCTCCCTCGACGTAATTCTCGCTCTCCGTATGTCCTCCGGCCCGGGTTTTTTGCCCGAATTTTCGTGAATACAAAAATGAAAAATGATATAAAATAAATTAATACAGGCACGAAACACGATGGAATCGCTCGTCTCTCCGGGGATTTCGATAACTCTCTCTCGATTTGACTTCTGGCGCGGCCGCTCAGCCTGCGCCCTGTCAGAATTGTTGGGGCGGGTGGACGCGCGACAAGACGGCAATGTCACACTCCCCCATGCCAAAAGAGAACATGTCGGCTTCAGTCACCTATTATGGCCACCAAGTCGGACTCTATATCGCCCATCTGCGCCTTTTCGGGCGACCAAAGTCCCCGGAGCCGAGGCAGGCACGAACACAAATCATAACAGAGAAACAAGGACAATTCCCATCGAATGAAATCGGAGGCAATTTGTCATCGCCTTTCACGAATTTAGGTTCACGAAATCGTCTCTCACTGGGGCCGGTGGTCTCGGTTGTCTCGGGTCGTCCCGCACGACACTCGAGACTTAAATTACCGAAGAAAAATTCGAGAGGATTCGGGGAGCGCGACAGAAGAAAGGGAAAACCATAGAATTAAAACAAAATGTGGTCGAAACTTATTTATTAGTTCAGGTACAAATGTCTCCTGGGAGCCTCAAACTGGAACGACAGCGGGGAAAGAAGTCCGGTTCCAGCAAAACCCCAACAAGAGAGAAAAGAAAGAAAGAGAAAGATGAGAATGAAAAGAGAAATCCTTAAGAAGGCGCGGATCCGTACACGACAGCGGTTAGTAGAGCGTAGGGCGGGTGTTGCTCCTCGCCCGACGGCCACGTGGGGATTCGGGTCCTTGGTAGCCTACACCCCTCCTGTATGGGTCCTGGGCCAGCCAACCGGCACACAGTGGGGCCAAATCTCGAAAAGCTGGCCAAAAGTCGAAAAATAAAGTTTCTTTTTAGGAAATTTAAAGTGTAAGGTTGGATAGACTAATATTTCAAATGTCTAACGGCATAGTTAGAAAAGGTCTATTGTGTATACTTGGCGGTTGTAATTCAGTACAAAAGTGACCTTCGCACGAGTAGCATTTGAAGCGCACGAGAGAGAAAAATAGCGTCATATTAAGAAATTTGTCAAAATTCGTACAGTTTATCATTTTTAATTTTGTAAAATGGAGTTGAAAGTCTTCTGTTGAAAGTATGCAGAATATTATCATATATTACACAAACAATAATAATAATATTTAAATTAATACTTTAACAATCTTTAGAACGAAAAGAAATGAAAAATTACATGCGAACGTTTTAGAAAAATAGAGAAAAAGTTATAAGTTCTGCGGAGTTCTGCAAGGAGCTTTATTTTAAATTGTAGTTTATACTATTGTTTAATAAAAGAAATGAAAACCAGCTGCCACTAGCTGCCACTCTGGTTTGGATGTAAGTTTTTATAAAAATAATTACAAATACGCGTTAATAAAGTATGTAAAAGATGCTTACATTTTTCATTTTTAAAAAAGAACTTGTAAAATATTTTCTAATATAATTAATATAATATGTATCAAAATATAAACTGTTTTTCTATATAAAAACTGTTAGAAATATATATACAGGGTGTATCAGACCACCCGTCCCAGCCGAAATCTCCGAGAAGACAGACAAAAATGTTTCCTACAAAAGTTGTAGGGTTTTTAGTAACGCATTACATAGCAATATCAGTATGACCTTGAAGAGTTATCAAGGTCATATAAAAATAATATAAAAATTTTTAAATAGAAAGTACTATTTTTCATTATATATTCTTGTAGCTTATCTCGAGAGCTTTCCAAAATACTATTATAAATTATTTTTCCATGAAGTACTTTTCTAGTTATGAGGCTTGAAATCATTTCTTAATTTATTTAAACCATAAATATATTTTTGTATTGATTTATCTAAGAGCCTAGGCATATTTGTAACTTATTTTGTTACATAATTTTTAATTTTGCAGTAAGTTGTTTTAAGTTGTAAGTAGTTTGTCACTAATTATTTATAATGTTTAAATTTTAATATTTCAGAATCTGCTGATAACAATAAAATGATTGGTTTATTGAGAGAGGAAATTTTTAAGCTAATGAAGGATAACTTAAATGATAATGCGACTGTAGTTTATGAAAAAATTGAAAAATTCATGTCTAACAAATTGCAACGTTCGTTTACGTTATCAGATGATACGAAAGCAGTCATACGCAAATTATTACACGATTTTAGAACAAAGTGGCAAGATGTTAACAGGACAAAAAAAATTTTTTTACAAATATCATGAATGGTTAAACGTATTCGTTTGTCTGGATAATATCAAAGATTTAGCTACGCCAGAAAAAAAATGTTCAGGACGCCCAAATTTGGAATTTACGGATTCCAGTGAAAGAACAAAGCGAAGGAGGACCGAAGAAATGCGTTCACAATCAAGCACCGAAGAACTCTCTTATGCAACTCAAATGAACTCCTTCGAGCTTCAGGAAAATTGAATGCTGCGAAAGTGGTGAAAGATGTAACATTGGGCAGTCCATCAAAAGCTGAAAAATATCGAAAATCTTTGGAATTTGTTTCAGAAACTATTCTTTCCGGCAATAAAGCTCTTTCGCTTCTAATTGAGCAGAAATTATCACGAAGTCAGTATGAGGGATTAAGAAATATAAGTTTAGAAAATAATTGTAAATTGTATCCATCATATAAAAAAGTATTAATAGCTAAGCGTAAATGTTATCCTGATAAATTAAGCATCACTGTAACTGAGTGCAGTGCAGAAATAAAACTATAGGCTTTGTTAGATCATACAGTTGGACGAATTTTATCGACTCAAATGGATGTCATTAAGAGCTTGAGTTCTGAAAAACTTAGTAACTTAAATTTGATTTGCAAGTGGGGTTGTGATGGCAGCTTTGGCCAAAGTATATATAAACAAAAATTCAGTGATGATGACGGAAGCAAATCAGATGCAAATATTTTTTTCACTTCATTTGTTCCTCTACAACTCATATCCGAAAATGAAGTTACTAATGCAAAAATTATCGTATGGAAAAATCCAAGACCTTCATCTCCTCGATTTTGTAGGCCAATTAAAATTGAATTTTTGCATGAAAATACAGAAGCAACTGTAAAACAAGTTGAATATATTAAAGAATAAGAGACAAAGCTTGTATCTTTTGAGACTGTAATAAATGGAAAAGAAATATCAGTTTCTTATAAACTTGCGTTAACGATGATAGATGGTAAAGTTTGTAACGCAATTACCGAAACTGCATCCACTTATTGCTATTTTCTGCCAATTAACATCAAAATATTTTAATAATATCGATGCAATTTTACAGAAAGAGATCAATCAAGATAATTTAGAATTTGGATTGTCTACATTACACATGTGGATTCGCTTATTTGAATGCTGCTTATCTTATAAACTAGATACTAAAAAGTGGCAAGCGCGAAGTAATGAAGATAAAGAAAAAATAGAGAATAGAAAACGAATTATCCAAAAAGGTTTCCGTCAACAATTAGGACTCATTGTCGATCAACCAAAATCTGGATTTGGTAGTACGAATGATGGAAATATTGCTCGACGATTTTTTGAAAATTCATCTATTTCCGCTTCTATAACAGGCGTTGATGAAGATTTAATTAAAAAATTTCATGTTATATTGCAAGTTATTTCAAGTGGCCATGAAATTAATTTAATTAAATTTAAAGAATATACATTAGTAACAGCTCGTACATTTGTGGAATTATATCCCTAGTTTTACATGCCAACTTCTGTGCATAAACTTTTGCTCCATGGCACTGAAATTATAGCTCATGCATTATTGCCGATAGGACAAATGTCTGAAGATGCGCAAGAATCTTGTAACAAATATATTAAAAGATACCGTGAAGACTTCATGCGAAAATGCAACAGAACAAAGACAATGGAAGATTTTTTTTTACGTTTGTTAGTAGCATCTGATTCCTTCATTTCAAGTTTAAGAAAATTACCTCAAAAAAATTCAAATCCTTATCATCAGAAGCAATTGAATTATTAATTTCACCAATCATTTACATGTCTGATGATGGCTCTAACATGTCTTCTTCTTCGATATTACATTCTTCTAATTCTGACACAAGTAACTCAACCGATGACGATGAATAATTTTCTCATGTAAAATAATACTTTAATACAGACTTATTTTCTATATTTTACTTTGTATTTTAATTTTTGAATTAATGAGTAAAAAAATTTAAGTAGTTTTTAAATCATTTCAAAATTCATTTTACTATTTCAAAATGTTAACTTTTTGTAAAAAATAAAAAGTAAAATTAAAGCTAAAATTAATATTATTACTATGTTTATCATGCCCCACTTTCCCCTATTACAAAGTTTTTATTGAATAGATTTATCTTGGTCTCGTGGGTTACAGAATTATCAAATTAAAAGTTTACGACTTTTATTTAAATATTTCATTTTGAAAAGTATAACAGTTTTCTTTGATTTCGTATGTTATTATATTGTATTATTGGGTTAGAGTAAAAGCTTATCGTTTTTATAATTTTAATGTATGATTGTAATAAATAGTTTTTTTCGTAGGTTATTGGGTTATTAGGCTTTAAAGATTATGGTTTCATTATATAAACGTTTATGTTCTTGTTATAAATCTTTTATTTTGTTACATAATATCTTTCTTCCAGTTAATAAAGTGTATTATATATTATTTCGATTAAATTTTATGTGTTTAAACATTTATGTTCACCATACTGTCCGCCATTTTGTTTTTTTTCAATTCTGACTTTGGATTCGTAATCAGTGACCTCAAAAATCCTTATATACTAAATTTCATAAAAATTGAATAATGTTTTCATATTTTGACCAGCTTTTCGGGATTTGGCCCCACTGTGCGGCGCGGCAATAGGGGCAGGTTTTAACCGTAACCCCCTGGGTGCCGCAGCGAAAACAAAAGCTCCTGGTTCTCTCTCGCTGACATTCCCGCGCGAAGTGAGCACGGGAGCTGCAGTTCCAGCACCCTTCCGGTGTGCCGGAGCGGTCGGGCGAAGGAGGCCCAGCGGATGGCCTAGGCCACTCTAATGAGGTGGGAGACACCTTTCGCTCTTCAGGGCTATCCCAGGGAGACTCTCCAAACGGAGCCTCCACGTCCCCTGCAGATGTGGAGTCGGGTTCTGGGCTCGACAGCTGGGCTTGCACGGCAACGTCACGTGCCACATCGATAGCGGGGTCGGTAATCGCATCCCGAGTCTCGACGATAGCCTGAACGCCTGTCTCCTTTTGCTCAGGGAATTCACGCACCACGGCGCCGCGAGTCGTGAAATGCCCCTCATATAGGCGTCTCAGCTCATCGGCCATAGCAGTCCAAAAGCCGGGACGTAAGTCGGCAACGGCCTCCAAGACGTCGCGATATCTCTCGCGAAATTCCCGCGACATTCTTACTCACTCCTGAGACTACGTTAGGTGTCTGGGGGATCAAGTGGAACATTATATGGTTTTAAGTCCTTAATATGTATTTTGCCTACCGATCTACTAGCCTTATCTTCCAATTCGTACACGACCGGCGACAATATTTTCGCGATAGTAAACGGACCGTGATATTTAGTCACTAACTTCGCCGAAATATTCTGAGCGGCGGATGACAACACATGTTGTCGTTTGAGAACCTGCTCACCAATCGCAAAATGGTGCTCTCGCCTTCGCAAATTATAATAACGCGCCTGTTTATTGTGCGCAGCTTCTAAGTTTTCTACCACCCAATCTCGCAAAGCCTGAATCCTTTCCATGCGTTCTCTCCAATTCCCAGGATTCGTCTCCACGACTTCGACAGTTGGTTCGTGCCTCCTACGCACGGTGTTAACCGGCGGGGGTTCCCTGCCGAAATTCAAGAATGCAGGAGTAGCTTGTAAGGAGGTGTGATACAGTGTTATAGGCGTGTTATAGGCGAATCTGAACTCAGCCAAGTACATATCCCAGTCGCGGTGATCGTGTTCGAGAAATGCCGTAATCATAGTTTTGAGAACCCTATTGACTCGCTCTACCGGATTTGCCTGGTATGGGGATATGGTAGTGTGGACTATGCCATGTTCTTCCGCAAACGCCTGCAATTCGCGATTGATAAACTCCGTGCCGTTATCCGTTAACAGCATTCGCGGCGCCAACGATTCACGATTAATTCGTTTAAGAGCTCGCGAATCTTTTTGCCCGTTGCCTTATGAAGTAGGCTACATTCAATCCATTTAGTGAATAGATCTTGCATCATCAAAATGTATGCGTTACCGCTTTTACTCGGCAGAAACGGACCCATAATATCCGCCGCTATTATTGTCCACGGCGTTTCGACAGCTCGGCGTCCCATTAAACCCATTGGCACATTTTGTTCGACTTTCGTTCTCTGACAAACGTCACAATGTCGGACATAGCCGGCGATCTCTTTAAACATACGCGGCCAGAAATAACGGGTCGCTACCCGCTGATGTTTTCTCGACCCCGAGATGACCCGATTGCGGAACGTCGTGAGCCTCTCTAATAACGGTCACACATTCTTCTTTAGGAAGCACTAACTTCCATTGCTCAAGATCGTCGACAACTTGAGATACGACAGCGTTCGGCTTTCGAAAATACAGTGGATCATTTTCTATTTTCCACTCCGAATGTTTACGCGACTCATTTTCCACGTCTCGGACTCGCGCATCATATCAAATGTCTCCGGTAATTGCGACAGCACATAAGTCATCGGTAGTCTCATACATACGCGACAATGCGTCGGGAACGTGATGTAGCGCTCCCTTACGATACTCGATTGTGTAATCGTACTTCAATAATTCCAAAGCCTATCGCGCTAATCTGCCGGTAGGATTCTTTAAATTAACCAACCAGCGTAGGCTACTGTGGTCCGTAATGACCTTAAATTGATATCCCTCGATATATGGTCTAAACTTTTTAATCGACCAAACGACAGCCAAACATTCCTGCTCAGTCGTAGAGTATTTCTTTTCGGCTTCCGACAGCGCTCGACTCGCGAATGTGATTACATGTTCTACGCCTTCCGATTCTTGCGTCAATCACCGCTCCTAAGCCAACCGAACTAGCATTTGTCTGCAACACGAACGGCAACTCGAAATTTGGGCATGATAGCGTAGGCGTAATGCACGATTTAACCGTTTCAAATGCAGATTTTTGTTCATCCCCCCACTCTCAAGAGAAATTCTTCCGGAGGAGGCAAGCTAGCGGCACTAAACGCGTAGCACACTGCGGTATAAATCGGCGGTACCACGACGTCATCCCTATAAACCGTCGTAACTGTTTGATGTTTTTCGGTGGCGGATACTCAATAATCGGCGCAGTTTTGTCGGGATCTACTTTTAACCCTTCCTTTTGTATCAGAAATCCAAGATATTTTACCTATGACCGACAGAATCTACTTTTCTCAGGATTTATTGTAAGGCCCGCCTCTCTAATTCGATCTAATACTCGTTTCAGCCAAATCAGATGTTCCTCAAAGGTACGCGTTACGACAACAATATCATCTAAGTAAGCGAAGGCATGGGGTTCCATCTTCGGGCCTATTAACCGACCAAGTAAATGTTGGAATGTCGCGGGGGCACCGGTAAGACCATACGGCATTCGGGTGAAATGAAACAGCCCTTTTCTTGGTACCGTAAATGCCGTTAACTCGCGACTATTTCATTCAAGCGGAATCTGGAAATATGCCTGGCTTAGATCGATCGTCGAAATATAACTAGCCGATCGTAGTTTATCGAGAATTGCGTTCATGTACGGTAACGGATACGCATCTTTTTTCGAAACGCTATTTAACTTCCGGAAATCCAGACAAAACCGATAGGTCCCATTAGGCTTCTTTATCATTACGATTGGGCTAGACCATTCGCTCTTAGACGGTTCGATTATTCCTGCCGCTAACATTTTGTCTACTTCCGCGTAGATCGCTTTCTGAATTTTCGGCGAAACGGGATAATACCGTTGTTTAATCGGAGCATGTCCGCCGACATCAATTTTATGCTCTGTTAAATTAGTCGCTCCGAGTTTATTCGGATCGCCTACTATGTGATTTTCCAAGAATTTAGCCAACTTTCGACTTTCGCGCGACGACAGCTCATTTAAACCGCAGCAAACTAGCGGATCCGATTTCGACAGCCATATGGTTTTATGAACACGGGTCGTTTTCGCGGTGAAATTAATTTCTCGCGGGCCGTCATTCGATGCGGATTCCTAAAGTTGTATTTTCGGACATGAAAGAATTTCCTGATTCTCGACTTGTAGGGTTCCCGATGAAATTCAAATGGAAAATAGGGTCTACTGACTGGTTCTCGAAACAATACATCTTGGCTGGTTCATCCTCAAAATATCATTCTTGGCGAGAAAAATTAACTATCATACTGAATAACTTTAGAAAATCAAGTCCTAATATGCATGGGATTGCTAGAGGCGGCAAAGCGTACGCTTTCAAAGAATTAGTCTTATTATACAACGTAAAAGGAAGATCCACCTTCCCCCCTAATGCGTGTCGTCTGGCCGATTGCCGTAACTACTCGTCGGCCATCCGACTTTCGAAATTTTAAATTCAAATTATTCACTAATTCGACAACACTAGCTCTCAGAAAGGTGCGAGTCGAGCCACAATCCACTAGAGCGCTAATCTCATTTCCAAATAAATTAACACGAATAAATAACATTGACGGAATATCACAACAACCAAAAGCACTGAACGAAAATTCACGATAATAATTTACGACATGAAAAGGGGGTTGGGGTTGAATAGGAGTCCCCCCACATTCGACTCCTTCACTCTTTTCCCGAACAGTCGGGACACGTTCGCAATGTTACTTCTGCCCTACCGCAACAATAGCAATGTAATCGCGGCGCGGCACTACAATTTCGCGAAATATGACCGACACGTTCACAATTCCAACATTTTAACGTGGAATCTCGCGAAGCTGGCGCTTCCACGGCTGTCGCCCCCGACGACGACGAAGCTTCCGGAGTGGCCTCCGCCTCAGTCGCGGCTCGAGCTGCCCGAACTTTCCCCTCCCTACGCGAATTAGATTTCGCCGATTCCTCACTGGAAGTGCTCAACGCGGCCAGAGCCTCCCGGCCTCGAGAGGACTGCTTCGTTATGCGGTGTGTGGTATGCAAGATCCGGAAAATGATTTCTCCGGAGTTGGAGGAGACCGACAGCGTTGCGACAGCGAATAATTAGCTTCCATGCGAGTCGCCAAATCCTCCAAAGTGACTAAGACTTCCATCTCATTTCGACGAATGGACTGTTGTATGCGCGGCAATAAATTACGAAACGCGTTGCTTACTTGTTCTGATTCAGTCCACGGTGGCGACAACCGATCGAATATAGCCCTAAGACACGTTAAGAAATCAGCGACAGACTCATGTTCTCCTTGAGTTCTTCTCATTATTTCTTCGCGAAGAGCAAACTGAAAATCCGGGTCCCCGAATCGCGTTCTCCACGCATTTTTAAAAGCGGTCTAATTCGACAACCGATCGCGTTTACTGCGGAACCAATAAAGCGCTATACCCGTTAAAAAGAACGGCAAGCAACGAAAAATGTCTTTGTCGGATACGGGAACTAACTCATGACCTTCCTCAATTCGGAGTAAGAAGATTTCCGCATCCTCCCCTCGCATACCCGAGAATTTCAAATTCCACTTGCGCATAACGTTATACGCCGTCATCGCGGGATTTCCAACGTTCTCGCGCGAAAAGTCTCGTCCTCTCGAGCGTGGAGTATCGCGAGAGCCAGAAAGTACGCGAGATCTCGCCTGGCCAATTGGGCTATTCGGCCATCGTATCCGTAGGAACTTCCAAAAGCTCCTCATCCGACATTTTGTCCGTATTAAATTTTCGATCTTCGCGTACCTGGCGCAGCAAACGCGCGGTCTGAATCGAATAACTCCCTTCTGTTGGAAGTCTACGCCGTTGTAATTCCTCTAATAATTGCTCGCGACTTAATACGAAAATCCAGTCGTCCTCTGGGTTGACTTGACTCATACGATATCGATAGAAAAACTCGAAGCAAAACAAATAGGCTCCAACTCGGCAAGACGTGGCTGGATTACCGCGATAAGAAACGTCGATAACTCAAATAACACAAGATAAAACCCTTATTATTCAAGCAATCGAAGGTCGACAACAAACACATAAAAGTTGGTAAAAGAAATGTTCAAACGAAAGCTTGTCTGCCGAAGAAACGAACACACAAAAGAAGTAACTTTGAGACGACTCGACAAATAATTCAGCTCGCATAAGCTCCCCAACTTTCTCCTTTTCAACGCGCAGCTCCACATTGGGCGCCAAATTTTTGCGACGTTCTATTATAATTCAAATTTCACCATCTTAATATTTCTCGGGATGGTGGAGAGGAGGACGTGAAAAGGGAACGAGAACGCCGTCAAAAACGCAACGAATGTAATGCCCTCACGCTCGGACGAACTAGATGGAAGGAGTTCAAGGGCGAGCCGCGGCGAAGCGAAGGGCCGTTGATGTGCTGGAAGTTGGACGCCAGATACGGTCTTGCATCGTATCAGTTTCGCTAAACGCCAAAGGAACACGAGAAAAACGAACGATAGCCTTTTTCGCCGACCAGCTCTCCTAACGGTAGAGGGGCGAAGTTTTGGAGAAAGCCAATTGATTATGCGAGATTAAGATAGTTCGAGATTCGACAGACGGAAGGGAATTCGACAACCACAATAGACTGACACTCAAATAAATTATTTCGACTTAAAAGAAAAATATAACAAATTTTATTAATAAGAGAAATGATATAAAAATAAAATAAACAACAACTCAGAATGAGAACGGATATTTACAAAAAGCTCTAATAACGAAGGTAGCGAAATCAATAACAATTCTCAAATAATAGCGCGGTTAACAATCGTAAATCGACCAAGTCGAACACGCGTTCGGAAGCGACGCCCTGGGGAAAAAGAGAGAGAGCGCAAGAGTAATTCTGTTTCTTACTCAAACCCGTTTTTATGGCTAGGATTCGCTAGGCCGCATAATATTTCGGAATGTAACGGAATTTTTACGTCGGAATCGACGCTTTATCGACTCGATCTTTGCCCATTTAATTTCCAAACTCGCTATTTCGATCGACAGCAATACAAATTCGACAGCGCTACTAATATTTGAGAGAGATTAATTAGGGTGTCGGAGAAGACGCCAGATATCGTCTGCGACAGGCGAGCGATACGATCGATGTTTGATATCTGACTATTATCGGAGATTCTCTTCGCCTAACGTTCGCTTCTCTTTACAGCGCTTCCAACTCAGATTTCGTTAATCGCGGAATCTTTCGGCGATTATCTCACACCGCGACACGTTCGCCGTACGACAATTATTACGATGCAAGGCTACACACGCACACAATAGACGCGACAGAGACACATTCGCTCCTGAACACGTAGTTATTACGGGATGCTCACAATCATACGCAAAAACCGATTAATCGCACACACACATCATTAATCACAACACGTTCGTTGGCAGATCGTCGCAGGAATACTTCACGCGGCAACGACAACAATACGACAGCACGCGGAGTTCGCGTTCTCCGCGATCTTTCGCGCACGCCGTCGATACTCAGCGGTCGATAATTATGCGTGTGTAGTACCCCGGAGAGAGAGAGAGAGAGAGAGATCGTGCCAGATTAATTACGGCCCCCGTTATGACACGCTACCTCGACCGCTTGTCCCCGGTCGCCCGACATTCGCGAAAATCAACCGCCCGGCGTGCTGCTGGAACGGCGCCGAGACACTAAAAATGGCGACGGCGACAGAACGACCGGCCGGCGGAACGAGTCGCGTACGTAGCTCACAGTCAATTAATGGACAACCTTACCGATCCTGGTCCTCTTCGCAGAGGAGAGTCCTCGGAAATCTCGCCTCACGATCTCGACAACGAAAAAAAACGTCACTTGACGACACGACAACGACGATATTTTTCCAAGACAGCTTCACGTGCCGAGCGCCCGGGCCGAGAGTGTTCCCCGGATCTTTCGATCCGGGGTCGATAGATGCGTCAATAACGGCGCGCAGGGATGCGCGGTCCCGCGGCCAATCATAGCGCAACACGCGCGATATCCTCGCGCCTTATTGCGCGCGAGGTATTCCGGCGCTCGGCGCGAAACGGCGCCGAATATAAAACTTCCAGCCGGGGGCCTTGCTGTCGTGGCCCGGCGGAAGCCCATCCTACGTCCTCCACCTTCGGAGAGTGGTGCTGATCGGGTCCTCCTCCTCCTCTTTTCAGCGAGGGGTGATGTCTTCCCGTGCGTGTCTCGAGGCTAGATAAATCGAACGTTATCTCTTTCTTCCGTTCCCGGCAGAAGCGTCGCGCCGTAGGCCGTCTCCGTGTGTCCTCCGGCCCGGGTTGTCCGAATTTTCGTGAATACAAAAATGAAAATAATATAAAAATAAATAATACACGAAACCACAATGGAGTCGCTCGTCTCTCCGGGGATTTCTGATAGCTCTCTCGATTTGGCTTCTGGCGCGGCCGCTCAGCCTGCGCCCCGTCAAAATTGTCGGGGCGGGTGGACGCGCGACAAGACGGCAACGTCACAAGGTATATCTTTTTATAAATTATGTTCCCAGATAGATAGTATTATGTCTTCCAGAAAAGATTGAAATTTTCCGATCAGAGAGGGATTTATTAAAGACTTTAATTTACATTAATAATTTTAAATAGTTTGTGATTGCGGTACACAGTTTAATTGCTTCACATTGGTCGCCTTCTGATGATAACGCATACAGAGTCTCAGCCCGCTTCTTTATTTGCCGAAGAACTGGTTCTTTGAACCCGTCACGCCGTTTTGTCGTCGTTACGATAAGAACACTTGAAAAATGGAGTTGAAAGTCATCTGTTAAAAGTATGCAGAATATTATCATATATTACACAATAATAATAATATTTAAATTAATACTTTAACAATCTTTAGAACGAAAAGAAAATGAAAATTACATGCGAACGTTTTAGAAAAATAGAGAAAAAGTTATAAGTTCTGCGGGAGTTCTGTAAGCAAAGCTTTATTTTAAATTGTAGTTTATACTATTGTTTAATAAAGAAATGAAAACCAGCCGCCACTAGCTGCCACTCTGGTTTGGATGTAAGTTTTTATAAAAATAATTACAAATACGCGTTAATAAAGTATGTAAAAGATGCCATATTTTTTCATTTTTAAAAAAGAACTTGTAAAATATTTTCAATATAATTAATATAATATGTATCATTAAAACTGTTTTTCTATATAAAAACTGTTAGAAATATATATACAGGGTGTATCAGACCACCTGTCCCAGCCGAAATCTCCGAGAAGACAGACAAAAATGCTTCCTACAAAAAGTTGTAGGGTTTTTAGTAACGCATTACATAGCAGATCAGTATGACCTTGAAGAGTTATCAAGGTCATATAAAAATAATATAAAAATTTTTAAATGGAAAGTACTATTTTTCATTATATATTCTTGTAGCTTATCTCGAGAGCTTTCCAAAATACTATTATAAATTATTTTTCCATGAAGTACTTTTCTAGTTATGAGGCTTGAAATCATTTCTTAATTTATTTAAACCATAAATATATTTTTGTATTGATTTATCTAAGAGCCTAGGCATATTTGTAACTTATTTTGTTACATAATTTTTAATTTTGCAGTAAGTTGTTTTAAGTTGTAAGTAGTTTGTCACTAATTATTTATAATGTTTAAATTTTAATATTTCAGAATCTGCTGATAACAATAAAATGATTGGTTTATTGAGAGAGGAAATTTTTAAGCTAATGAAGGATAACTAAAGATAATGCGACTGTAGTTTATGAAAAAAATTGAAAAATTCATGTCTAACAAATTGCAACGTTCGTTTACGTTATCAGATGATACGAAAGCAGTCATACGCAAATTATTACACGATTTTAGAACAAAGTGGCAAGATGTTAACAGGACAAAAATAATTTTTTTACAAATATCATGAATGGTTAAACGTATTCGTTTGTCTGGATAATATCAAAGATTTAGCTACGCCAGAAAAAATGCGTTCAGATCGCCCAAACATTTGGAAATTTACGGATTCCAGTGAAAGAACAAAGCGAAGGAGGACCGAAGAAATGCGTTCACAATCAAGCACCGAAGAACTCTCTTATGCAACTCAAATGAACTCCTTCGAGCTTCAGGAAAATTGAATGCTGCGAAAGTGGTGAAAGATGTAACATTGGGCAGTCCATCAAAAGCTGAAAAATATCGAAAATCTTTGGAATTTGTTTCAGAAACTATTCTTTCCGGCAATAAAGCTCTTTCGCTTCTAATTGAGCAGAAATTATCACGAAGTCAGTATGAGGGATTAAGAAATATAAGTTTAGAAAATAATTGTAAATTGTATCCATCATATAAAAAAGTATTAATAGCTAAGCGTAAATGTTATCCTGATAAATTAAGCATCACTGTAACTGAGTGCAGTGCAGAAATAAAACTATAGGCTTTGTTAGATCATACAGTTGAACAACTTATCGACTCAAATGGATGTCATTAGAGCTTGAGTTCTGAAAAACTTAGTAACTTAAATTTGATTTGCAAGTGGGGTTGTGATGGCAGCTCCGGCCAAAGTATATAAACAAAAATTCAGTGATGATGACGGAAGCAAATCAGATGCAAATATTTTTTCACTTCATTTGTTCCCTCTACAACTCATATCCGAAAATGAAGTTACTAATGCAAAAATTATCGTATGGAAAAATCCAAGACCTTCATCTCCTCGATTTTGTAGGCCAATTAAAATTGAATTTTGCATGAAAATACAGAAGCAACTGTAAAACAAGTTGAATATATTAAAGAATAAGAGACAAAGCTTGTATCTTTGATGCTCTAATAAATGGAAAGAAATATCAGTTTCTTATAAACTTGCGTTAACGATGATAGATGGTAAAGTTTGTAACGCAATTACCGAAACTGCATCCACTTAACGTTGCTATTTCTGCCAATTAACATCAAAATATTTTAATAATATCGATGCAATTTTACAGAAAGAGATCAATCAAGATAATTTAGAATTTGGATTGTCTACATTACACATGTGGATTCGCTTATTTGAATGCTGCTTATCTTATAAACTAGATACTAAAAAGTGGCAAGCGCGAAGTAATGAAGATAAAGAAAAAATAGAGAATAGAAAACGAATTATCCAAAAAGGTTTCCGTCAACAATTAGGACTCATTGTCGATCAACCAAAATCTGGATTTGGTAGTACGAATGATGGAAATATTGCTCGACGATTTTTTGAAAATTCATCTATTTCCGCTTCTATAACAGGCGTTGATGAAGATTTAATTAAAAAATTTCATGTTATATTGCAAGTTATTTCAAGTGGCCATGAAATTTAATTTTTAATTTTAAATTTAAAAAAGAATATACATTAGTAACAGCTCGTACATTTGTGGAATTATATCCCTAGTT
Organism: Camponotus fellah; assembly: GCA_030586385.1. Taxonomy (NCBI): domain Eukaryota; kingdom Metazoa; phylum Arthropoda; class Insecta; order Hymenoptera; family Formicidae; genus Camponotus; species Camponotus fellah. Next base: position 26,076 of record JAPIVC010000638.1, on the reverse strand, counting down.
TTACATGCCAACTTCTGTGCATAAACTTTTTGCTCCATGGCACTGCGAAATTATAGCTCATGCATTATTGCCGATAGGACAAATGTCTGAAGATGCGCAAGAATCTTGTAACAAATATATTAAAAGATACCGTGAAGACTTCATGCGAAAATGCAACAGAACAAAGACAATGGAAGATTTTTTTTACTTGTTAGTAGCATCTGATTCCTTTCATTTCAAGTTTAAGAAAATTACCTCAAAAAATTCAAATCCTTATCATCAGAAGCAATTGAATTATTACTCACTCAATCATTTACATGTCTGATGATGGCTCTAACATGTCTTCTTCTTCGATATTACATTCTTCTGATTCTGACACAAGTAACTCAACCGATGACGATGAATAATTTTCTTCATGTAAAATAATACTTTAATACAGACTTATTTTCTATATTTTACTTTGTATTTTACCTCTTTTGAATTAATGAGTAAAAAAAATTTAAGTAGTTTTTAAATCATTTCAAAATTCATTCTACTATTTTCAAAATGTTAACTTTTTTGTAAAAAAATAAAAAATTAAAGCTAAAATTAATATTATTATTATATATCATACTTCCATTTTCCCTATTACAAAGTTTTTATTGAATAGATTTATCTTGTTCTCGTGGGTTACAGAATTATCAAATTAAAAGTTTACGACTTTTATTTAAAATTTCATTTTGAAAAGTATAACAGTTTTCTTTGATTTCGTATGTTAGTATATTGTATTATTGGGTTAGAGTAAAAAGCTTATCGTTTTATAATTTTAATGTATGATTGTAATAAATATATTTTTCGTAGGTTATTGGGTTATTAGGCTTTAAAGATTATGGTTTCATTATATAAACGTTTATGTTCTTGGTATAAATCTTTTATTTTGTTACATAAAATCTTCTTGTAATAAAGTTAATATATAATTTTCGATTAAATTTTATGTGTTTAAACATTTATGTTCACCATACTGTCCGCCATTTTGTTTTTTTTCAATTCTGACTTTGGATTCGTAATCAGTGACCTCAAAATCCTTATATACTAAATTTCATAAAATTGAATAATGTTTTCATATTTTGACCAGCTTTCCGGGTTTGGCCCCACTTTGCGGCGCGGCAATAGGGGCAGGTGTTTGCCGTAACCCCTGCGCCCGCAGCGGAAAACAAAAGCTCCTGGTTCTCTCGCTGACATTCCCGCGCGAAGGAGCACGGGAGCTGCAGTTCCAGCACCCTTCCGGTGTGCCGGAGCGGTCGGGCGAAGGAGGCCCAGCGGATGGCCCAGTACCTCATGGTGGTGGGAGACCTTCGCTCTTCAGGGCTATCCCAGGGAGACCATTCTCCAAACGGAGCCTCCACGTCCCCTGCAGATGTTCAGTCGGGTTCTGGGCTCGACAGCTGGGCTTGCCGGCAACGTCACGCCCCATCGATAGCGGGGTCGGTGATCGCATCCTGAGTCTCGACGATTACCTGAACGTCTCCCCTTTGTTAGGGAATTCACGCACCACGGCGCCGCGAGTCGTGAAATGCCCCTCATGTCGTCTCATCATCGGCCATAGCAGTCCGGGGCCGGGACGTAAGTCGTAAGGGCGTCGCGATATCTCCCGCGAAATCCCGACATCTTACTTAGCCCTGACAGTTGTGCTGGGGGTCCTGTGGAACATTATATGGTTTTTAAGTCCTTAATATGTATTTTGCCTACCGATCTACTCTAGCCTTATCTTCCAATTCGTACACGACCGGCGACAATATTTTCGCGATAGTAAACGGACCGTGATATTTAGGTCACTAACTTCGCCGAAATATTCTGAGGCGGCGGATGACAACACATGTTGTCGTTTGAGAACCTCTCACCAAGCAAAAATGGTGCTCTCGCCTTCGCAAATTATAATAACGCCCTGTTTATTGTGCGCAGCTTCTAAGTTTTCTACCACCCAATCTCGCAAAGCCTGAATCCTTTCCATGCGCTCTCTCCAATTCCCAGGATTCGTCTCCACGACTTCGACAGTTGGGTTCGTGCCTCCACGCACGGTGTTAACCGGCGGGGGTTTGCCGAAATTCAAGAATGCAGGAGTAGCTTGTAAGGAGGTGTGATACAGTGTTATAGGCGTGTTATAGGCGAATCTGAACTCAGCCAAGTACATATCCCAGTCGCGGTGATCGTGTTCGAGAAATGCCGTAATCTAGTTTTGAGCCCCTTTGACTCGCTCTACCGGATTTGCCTGGTATGGGGATATGGTAGTGTATATGCCATGTTCTTCCGCAAACGCCTGCAATTCGCGATTGATAAACTCCGTGCCGTTATCCGTTAACAGCATTTCCGGCGCCCAACGATTCACGATTAATTCGTTTAAAGACAAGCCGACTTTTTGCCCGTATGCCTTATGAAGTAGGCTACATTCAATCCATTTAGGTGAATAGTCTTGCATCATCAAAATGTATGCGTTACCGCTTTACTCAGCAGAAACGGACCCATAATATCCGCCGCTATTATTGTCCACGGCGTTTCGACAGCTCGGCGTCCCATTAAACCCATTAAGCACATTTTGTTTGACTTTCGCCTCTGACAAACGTCACAATGTCGGACATAGCCGGCGATCTCTTCAAACATACGCGGCCAGAAATAACGGGTCGCCACCGCTGATGTTTTCGACCCCGAGATGACCGATTGCGGAACGTCGTGAGCCTCTCTAATAACGGTCACACCATTCTTCTTTGAAGCACTAACTTCCATTGCTCAAGATCGTCGACAACTTGAGATACGACAGCGTTCGGCTTTCGAAAATACAGTGGATCATTTTCTATTTTCCACTCCGAATGTTTACGCGACTCATTTTCCACGTCTCGGACTCGCGCATCATATCAAATGTCTCCGGTAATTGCGACAGCACATAAGTCATCGGTAGTCTCATGCTACGCGACAATGCGTCGGGAACGTGACAGCGCTCCCCTTACGATACTCGATTGTGTAATCGTACTTCAATAATTCCAAAGCCTATCGCGCTTCTGCCGGTAGGATTCTTTAAATTAACCAACCAGCGTAGGCTACTGTGGTCCGTAATGACCTTAAATTGATATCCCTCGATATATGGTCTAAACTTTTAATCGACCAAACGACAGCCAAACATTCCCTCCCAGTCGTAGAGTATTTCTTTTCGGCTTCCGACAGCGCTCGACTCGCGAATGTGATTACATGTTCTACGCCTTCCGATTCTTGCGTCAATCACCGCTCCTAAGCCAACCGAACTAGCATTTGTCTGCAACACGAACGGCAACTCGAAATTTGGGCATGATAGCGTAGGCGTAATGCACGATTTAACCGTTTCAAATGCAGATTTTTGTTCATCCCCCCACTCCTAGAGAAATTCTTCCGGGGAGGCAAGCTAGCGGCACTAAACGCGCGTAGCACACTGCGGTATCAAATCGTCGGACCTTGATGTCAACCTATAACCGTCGTAACTGTTTGATGTTTTTCGGTGGCGGATACTCAATAATCGGCGCAGTTTTTGTCGGGATCTACTTAACCCTTTCCTTTTGTATCAGAAACAAGATATTTTACCTATGACCGACAGAATCTACTTTTCTCAGGATTTATTGTAAGGCCCCTTCTCTAATTCGATCTAATACTCGTTTCAGCCAAATCAGATGTTCCTCAAAGGTACGCGTTACGACAACAATATCATCTAAGTTAAGCGAAGGCATGGGGTTCCCATCTTCGGGCCTATTAACCGACCAAGTAAATGTTGGAATGTCGCGGGGGCACCGGTAAGACCATACGGCATTCGGGTGGTGAAACAGCCCTTTTCTTGGTACCGTAAATGCCGTTAACTCGCGACTATTTCATTCAAGCGGAATCTGGAAATAGGCTCATTTAGATCGATCGTCGAAATATAACTAGCCGATCGTAGTTTATCGAGAATTGCGTTCATGTACGGTAACGGATACGCATCTTTTTTCGAAACGCTATTTAACTTCCGGAAATCCAGACAAAACCGATAGGTCCCATTAGGCTTCTTTATCATTACGATTGGGCTAGACCATTCGCTCTTAGACGGTTCGATTATTCCTGCCGCTAACATTTTGTCTACTTCCGCGTAGATCGCTTTCTGAATTTTCGGCGAAACGGGATAATACCGTTGTTTAATCGGGCATGTCCGCCGACATCAATTTTATGCTCTGTTAAATTAGTCGCCCGAGTTTATTCGGATCGCCTATGTGATTTTCCAAGAATTTAGCCAACTTTCGACTTTCGCGCGACGACAGCTCATTTAAACCGCAGCAAACTAGCGGATCCGATTTCGACAGCCATATGGTTTTATGAACACGGGTCGTTTTCGCGGTGAAATTAATTTCTCGCGGGCCGTCATTCGATGCGGATTCCTAAAGTTGTATTTTCGGACATGAAAGAATTTCCTGATTCTCGACTTGTAGGGTTCCCGATGAAATTCAAATGGAAAATAGGGTCTACTGACTGGTTCTCGAAACAATACATCTTGGCTGGTTCATCCTCAAAATATCATTCTTGGCGAGAAAAATTAACTATCATACTGAATAACTTTAGAAAATCAAGTCCTAATATGCATGGGATTGCTAGAGGCGGCAAAGCGTACGCTTTCAAAGAATTAGTCTTATTATACAACGTAAAAGGAAGATCCACCTTCCCCCTAATGCGTGTCGTCTGGCCGATTGCCGTAACTACTCGTCGGCCATCCGACTTTCGAAATTTTAAATTCAAATTATTCACTAATTCGACAACACTAGCTCTCAGAAAGGTGCGAGTCAAGCCACACTCCACTAGCGCCCTAATCTCATTTCCAAATAAATTAACACGAATAAATAACATTGACGGAATATCACAACAACCAAAAGCACTGAACGAAAATTCACGATAATAATTTACGACATGAAAAGGGGGGTTGAATAGAGTCCCCCACATTCGACTCCTTCACTCTTTTCCCCGAACAGTCGGGACACGTTCGCAATGTTACTTCTGCCCTACCGCAACAATAGCAATGTAATCGCGGCGCGGCACTACAATTTCGCGAAATATGACCGGTTCCGCCACAATTCCAACATTTTAACGTGGAATCTCGCGAAGCTGGCGCTTCCACGGCTGTCGCCCCCGACGACGACGAAGCTTCCGGAGTGGCCTCCGCCTCAGTCGCGGCTCGAGCTGCCCGAACTTTCCCCTCCCTACGCGAATTAGATTTCGCCGATTCCTCACTGGAAGTGCTCAACGCGGCCAGAGCCTCCCGGCCTCGAGAGGACTGCTTCGTTATGCGGTGTGTGGTATGCAAGATCCGGAAAATGATTTCTCCGGAGTTGGAGGAGACCGACAGCGTTGCGACAGCGAATAATTAGCTTCCATGCGAGTCGCCAAATCCTCCAAAGTGACTAAGACTTCCATCTCATTTCGACGAATGGACTGTTGTATGCGCGGCAATAAATTACGAAACGCGTTGCTTACTTGTTCTGATTCAGTCCACGGTGGCGACAACCGATCGAATATAGCCCTAAGACACGTTAAGAAATCAGCGACAGACTCATGTTCTCCTTGAGTTCTTCTCATTATTTCTTCGCGAAGAGCAAACTGAAAATCCGGGTCCCCGAATCGCGTTCTCCACGCATTTTTAAAAGCGGTCTAATTCGACAACCGATCGCGTTTACTGCGGAACCAATAAAAGCGCTATACCCGTTAAAAAGAAACGGCAAGCAACGAAAAATCTTTGTCGGGTACGGAACTAACTCATGACCTTCCCCAATCGGAGTAAGAAGATTTCCCGCATCCTCCCTCCGCATACCCGAGAATTTCAAATTCCACTTGCGCATAACGTTATACGCCGTCATCGCGGGATTTCCAACGTTCTCGCGCGAAAAGTCTCGTCCTCTCGAGCGTGGAGTATCGCGAGAGCCAGAAAGTACGCGAGATCTCGCCTGGCCAATTGGGCTATTCGGCCATCGTATCCGTAGGAACTTCCAAAAGCTCCTCATCCGACATTTTGTCCGTATTAAATTTTCGATCTTCGCGTACCTGGCGCAGCAAACGCGCGGTCTGAATCGAATAACTCCCTTTTTGGAAGTCACGCCGTTGTAATTCCCCTAATAATTGCTCGCGACTTAATACGAAAATCCAGTCGTCCTCTGGGTGACTTGACTCATACGATATCGATAGAAAAACTCGAAGCAAAACAAATAGGCTCCAACTCGGCAAGACGTGGCTGGATTACCGCGATAAGAAACGTCGATAACTCAAATAACACAAGATAAAACCCTTATTATTCAAGCAATCGAAGGTCGACAACAAACACATAAAAGTTGGTAAAAGAAATGTTCAAACGAAAGCTTGTCTGCCGAAGAAACGAACACACAAAAGAAGTAACTTTGAGACGACTCGACAAATAATTCAGCTCGCATAAGCTCCCCAACTTTCTCCTTTTCAACGCGCAGCTCCACATTGGGCGCCAAATTTTTGCGACGTTCTATTATAATTCAAATTTCACCATCTTAATATTTCTCGGGATGGTGGAGAGGAGGACGTGAAAAGGGAACGAGAACGCCGTCAAAAACGCAACGAATGTAATGCCCTCACGCTCGGACGAACTAGATGGAAGGAGTTCGTGCGCGAGCCGCGGCGAAGCGAAGGCCGTTTCGATGTGCTGAAGTTGGACGCCAGATACGGTCTTGCACGTATCAGTTTCGCTAAACGCCAAAGGAACACGAGAAAAACGAACGATAGCCTTTTTCGCCGACCAGCTCTCCTAACGGTAGAGGGGCGAAGTTTTGGAGAAAGCCAATTGATTATGCGAGATTAAGATAGTTCGAGATTCGACAGACGGAAGGGAATTCGACAACCACAATAGACTGACACTCAAATAAATTATTTCGACTTAAAAGAAAAATATAAAAAATTTTATTAATAAGAGAAATGGTAAAAATAAAATAAACAACAACTCAGAATGAGAACGGATATTTACAAAAAGCTCTAATAACGAAGGTAGCGAAATCAATAACAATTCTCAAATAATAGCGCGGTTAACAATCGTAAATCGACCAAGTCGAACACGCGTTCGGAAGCGACGCCCTGGGGAAAAAGAGAGAGAGCGCAAGAGTAATTCTGTTTCTTACTCAAACCCGTTTTTATGGCTAGGATTCGCTAGGCCGCATAATATTTCGGAATGTAACGGAATTTTTACGTCGGAATCGACGCTTTATCGACTCGATCTTTGCCCATTTAATTTCCAAACTCGCTATTTCGATCGACAGCAATACAAATTCGACAGCGCTACTAATATTTGAGAGAGATTAATTAGGGTGTCGGAGAAGACGCCAGATATCGTCTGCGACAGGCGAGCGATACGATCGATGTTTGATATCTGACTATTATCGGAGATTCTCTTCGCCTAACGTCGCTTCTCTTTACAGCGCTTCCAACTCAGATTTCGTTAATCGCGGAATCTTTCGGCGATTATCTCACACCGCGACACGTTCGCCGTACGACAATTATTACGATGCAAGGCTCACACACGCACACAATAGACGCGACAGAGACAATTCGCTCCTGAACACGTAGTTATTACGGGATGCTCACAATCATACGCAAAAAACCGATTAATCGCACACACACATCATTAATCACAACACGTTCGTTGGCAGATCGTCGCAGGAATACTTCACGCGGCACCGACAACAATACCAGCACGCGGAGCGTTCTCCGCGATCTTTCGGCGGCCGTCGATACTTCGGCGGTCGATAATTATGCGTGTGTAGTACCCCGGAGAGAGAGAGAGAGAGAGATCGTGCCAGATTAATTACGGCCCCCGTTATGACACGCTACCTCGACCGCTTGTCCCCGGTCGCCCGACATTCGCGAAAATCAACCGCCCGGCGTGCTGCTGGAACGGCGCCGAGACACTAAAAATGGCGACGGCGACAGAACGACCGGCCGGCGGAACGAGTCGCGTACGTAGCTCACAGTCAATTAATGGACAACCTTACCGATCCTGGTCCTCTTCGCAGAGGAGAGTCCTCGGAAATCTCGCCTCACGATCTTCGACAACGAAAACGTCACTTGACGACACGACAACGACGATATTTTTCCAAGACAGCTTCACGTGCCGAGCGCCCGGGCCGAGAGTGTTCCCCGGATCTTTCGATCCGGGGTCGATAGATGCGTCAATAACGGCGCGCAGGGGACGCGGTCCCGCGGGCCAATCAAAGCGCAACACGCGCGATATCCTCGCGCCTTATTGCGCGCGAGGTATTCCGGCGCTCGGCGCGAAACGGCGCCGAATATAAAACTTCCAGCCGGGGGCCTTGCTGTCGTGGCCCGGCGGAAGCCCATCCTACGTCCTCCACCTTCGGAGAGTGGTGCTGATCGGGTCCTCCTCCTCCTCTTTTCAGCGAGGGGTGATGTCTTCCCGTGCGTGTCTCGAGGCTAGATAAATCGAACGTTATCTCTTTCTTCCGTTCCCGGCAGAAGCGTCGCGCCGTAGGCCGTCGCCGTGTGTCCGGCCCGGGTTGTCCGAATTTTCGTGAATACAAAAATGAAAAATAATATAAAATAAATTAATACACGAAACACAATGGAGTCGCTCGTCTCTCCGGGGATTTCGATAGCTCTCTCTCGATTTGGCTTCTGGCGCGGCCGCTCAGCCTGCGCCCCGTCAAAATTGTCGGGGCGGGTGGACGCGCGACAAGACGGCAACGTCACAAGGTATATCTTTATAAATTATGTTCCTCTAGATAATAGTATTATGTTCCTCTAGAAAAGATTGAAATTTTCGATCAGAGAGGGATTTATTACCGCCTTTAATTACATTGATAATTTTGTAGTTTGCATTGCACACAGTTTAATTGCTTTTCCACATAATGCTTCTTGATGTATGAATAATAATAGGCTTAAAACCTCGCTTCTTTATTTTGAAGAATAATTTTGAACCTGTCATTGCCTTTGCATCGTCGTTACGATAGCGAACATTTGGAAATCGATGTTAGTAATGTTTTTTCTAAGCTTGAAAATATCTATACCCGTTGTTGATTTTCGGTACGAAATCTAAGAACTCCTCGACACGTGAGAAAGCGTTTTGTACGATTCGAGCAAAAATACATTGACTCCTGTCGATTATCAGGTTTTCTCGAGACATAACGAGAAATATGAGCACGTTGCCAAACATTTTACAATTTTTCTTCTAGGAAGCGCGGATATAAAACTCTCGATGCTACTCTTTTTTCTCAATGGAATAGAGCTTCCGAAAGAGTTGTAAACCTGATTTTGCTTGGATAAGACATTCTTTTAAAATTCGCCTTCAGTAATGGTTTTGAATTTTCGCGATAAGATGCGATATGGAATACGAAGCAATAACGCTTTTGCAGAAGATGTGGCATCATTATCGATGTAAGAACTGAAGTACATTTTTCTCTTGTATACTATTTAATCCTTCTATCGAATTTAATTTTTTTGATCCATATAGCTATTCTTTAATTTTCATTTATAATATTTTTCAATTACAAATTTTTTAACAAAGAAGGTTCATACCCCAAAAATCGTTTTTAGAAATACATGCAAAAAATTATCTTCCACACTTTATCATAATGTTGAGATTTTCCTCACCGGCCATCCTTCACGTTTAAACAGATTAAATGTGAAAAATATGCATAAAAAACACTCTCTAATTAAATCAAGATATCTCGAACGCAAGTTTTACAAGAAACTGACTGCGCGTCGCACACTGCAAGTATCACTGATTTTTCGACCGTTGTTCAGAACAAGTGAGTATTGCTTATCAGTGCAATTCTTGTTTTAACGCATATTTTTCACATATAATCTGTTTAAACGTGTAGGATGGCCGGTGAACAGAGGTATGTACAACATTATGATAAAGTGTGGGAAGATAATTTTTTTGCATGTATTTCTAATAAAACGATTTTTGTGCGGATATGAACTTTCTATTGTTAAAAAATTTGTAATTGAAAAACATTATAAACGAAAACATTTCAAGGAATATACAAAATATATGGATCAAGAAAAATTAAATTTGATAGAAGGATTAAAATTAGTATACAGAAAAACTGTACTTTAGTTCTTGACATCGATAATGATGCTACATCTTCTGCAAAAGCAGTTATTGCTTCGTATTCCATATCGCATCTTATCGCGAAAATAAACCATTCACTGAAGGCGAATTTGTAAAAGAATGTCTTATCGAAGCTGTAAAATCATTCGGAAATTTACTAACTCTTTCAGAAGCTTCGAGTATTCCATTGAGTAAAAAGACAGTAGCATCGAGAATTACTTATCGCGTCTTCCCTAGAAGAAAATTGTAATATTTATTGGCAACGTGCTCATATTTCGCTATGTCCGATGAAAAACACTGATAATCGACACGTGAGTCAATTGAGTATTTTGCTCGAATCGTACAAAACGATTTTGTGTCGAGGAGTTTAGATTTCGTACCATTGCACGATACAACAACGGGTATAGATATTTTCAAGCTGTAGAACAAACATTAAAAAAATTTAACATCGATTTTTCCAAATGTTCTGCTATCGTAACTGACGATGCAAAGGCGATGACAGGTTCAAAAATTGGTTCTTCGGCCAAATAAAGAAGCGAGATTTAAAGTTTCCATTATTCATTGTATCCTACATCAAGAAGCATTATGTGGAAAAGCAATTAAATTGTGTACCGCAATGCAAGCTATTTCTAAAATTATTAATGTACAAAGGCGTATTCCTTTCTCATCGAAAATTTCAATCTTTTCTAGAGGAACATAATGCTATTTATAAAGATATACCTCTATATGTCTATATTGTGAGGTTCGATGGCTTAGTGCCGGAAGATGTTTAGAGAAATTTTTTGCGCTAAGAAAAGAAATCTTCATTTTCTTGCAAGAAATGTCTCTAGCAAAATGTGACGATTTTATACCCCTTTTTGAAGATTTAGATTTTCTTTCTGAATTTGCCTTTATCACCGACTTAACTTCCCATTTAAATAATTTAAATCTAAAGCTGCAAAAGGCAAATCAAACAATTTCGCAATTACTAAGTCATATTGACTCATTCCGTAGGAAATTATTATTATTCAAAAATCATATAGAAAGCGATATCTTTCATTTTTATCGCTCTTGCCAAATTCTTTTTGCAGAACATGGAACAAAGATTGTGACTTTAAGAAACATCTCCATTTAATTGAATCATTAATAGCTCAGTTTGATACGCGTTTCCGTGATTTCGAAACACTTAGAAAAGATCTTTTTACGGTTAAAATTGAGGAACAAAATTTAGAATTTCATGAAGAACTTTGTGATTTGCAAAATGATGTAAGTCTCAAAACGCGGTCAGAAAAAGGAATAGACTTTTTTAAAATTTTAAATAGATCAAATTATCCAAGACTTATTAATTTTAGCCTCCGAATTTTTTCAATGTTTGGATCCACATATTTATGCGAATGCTCCTTTTCAAAATTAAAATATATAAAAACTGATAAACGTTTGTGTTTGAGTGATGCATCTTTATCTTCGCTAATGCGAATCAGTTCATCTAATATTCCTATCGATATTTCGTCTCTTGTAAATTGTAAATGGCCTAGAAAATCAAATTAACATTTCTGCAAATATTCTATATTTTTATATTATTAACTTTTGCATTACTTATTAACTTTGTATTAACATCTATAAAATTTTCCTTCCCACATATATTATTATTTGTTGTTGTCCTCTCTAGTGGAATAGGCCTACTGGGGAAACCACTTTAAAAAAAACGCATCAACAAAACATATCTCATGAGTGATGTGGAAATCTGTTGTTCCCTTTTTATATGATTATATATGATTTTTAATATTAAAATTAAAATTAAAATTTTTTGATATATAATTATACATATAATAGTCGTGCCTTCTTTTAATCGAAATATATTTCAATATATTTATTTATACTTATATTTATATTTTTTAATATATGTTGTAAAAATAAATAATATTTACACGTAAATTGATATGTTCTTAACAGCGCGTTAAGTTTTGAATAAAACATAAATATTTTAAATTGTTACTATTTGTTAATATTTTAAATTTTGTGAATATTTTAATTATTTATATTTTGAATTGTTTTAAATTGTTGTAGAACATGTAATACGTAATTAATAATGAAATAATTATTTTTATTATTAATAAACAATAAAAAGAATTTAGACAGATTGCCACATGACCTATGTCATATTACATTTGTGGCGCGTATGCTCATGAGCGTTTCTTAGTTACGGACGTTCGGCGGCGCGGTTGCTAAGGCGCGAGCGGTAAGGAGGAGGCAGTAGGCGTGAGTCGAGAAATTCGGCCGAAAGTTGCAACTAAATCCCAGCACTACCCTATTAAGATATTCCTCATAAATTCAGATTTAGACACCATCGAGCCAACGGATCCCGAAGTCTACAATAGATCCGAGCAATCATCCAAACAAAGAGAGCCTATCTAATTATCCAAGGCCAACTCCTCGTGACAGACGATATCAGAGAAATATTAGATCTCGTGGCATACGAGTAACAGAGACCACACGATAACAATGCACGGATCACATTACCCATGGATCACAATACCTTTGGCACATCAAGATTATTGTCGACCAATATAACGATCCACTAACAACGACAACAGCAAGTGAATCAATCCGCATAGCCGCTTCGCAATTTCCATCACCGCCAGTAGCATTAACCCCATTAACAGCATCCGTGTCCGAATCACAAATTCCGAGGACACATCAGCACAGTACCGTAGGGATAGCAGCATCAATTCCTCAAGGTTCACCTCCTATAACGCCCTTACAAAGTGTGCGATCTCCTTCATATTATCGAGATTATCCAGACGTGGCACAAGCATATCATTTTATTTGTCAATCCGCGTGATATATCCAAGTGAGTGCAATCACAATTTATTGTGATAGTTGGGCTACAGCCGAACATATCTTTTGCGAACGACAAGTATTACCAGTGTGGCGACACTTACATATAATTTCTCGACAGTTTCAAAATACGACATTACACTGCGGGCGATGTTACAATTTATTACTCCGTACTCGTAGAGCCGTCGATAGATGGCATTAATAGTATCGCTTGCATCTTTTCTAACCTTTCGATACATGGATTTAAAAGGTGTGTATGTGAGCTGTTAAACGCAGTATAAGACTTTTGTTTGGAGTGCAAACAACAAGTATTCATATCGCATCGAAAATGTCGGAATTTGTTCCAAAAAAGCATTTGTGGGAAATTCTTTTCTACTACTATCTTTTGAAGAAAAGTGCTGCGGAAACGTGCCGTTTGTTTGTGGATGTTTACGGCGACCATGCTCCATCGGAGTCAACTTGTAGATATTGGTTCCAATGCTTCAAAAGTGGTAATTTCGATGTCAACGACAAAGAACGCGATGGTGCCCTAAAAAAGTTCCAAAATGAGGAACTTAAAGAATTTCTTGATATTGATCCAGGTCAAACACTTGAAGAATTGTCTGCAGCATTGGGTGTTGATCGGTCCACCGTTGGAAAACGCCTATATGCACTGGGAATGGTTCAGAAGGCAGGAAATTGGGTACCACACGAGTTGAAGGAAAGGGACATTGAAAGATGTTTGGTCACGTGCAAAATGTTGCTTCAACGACAAGAAAGAAAGGGTTTTTTGCATCGGATCATCACTGGCGAAAAATAGATTCACTACGACAATCCTAAATGCAAACTAGCATGGGTGAAGCCAGGTGAACCAGGTCCATCAACGCCAAAGTGCAATATTCACGGGTCAAAGGTCATGCTCTGTATCTGGTGGGATATGTGGGATGTAATCTACTATGAGCTGCTGAAACCGTCCGAAACTATCAATTCCCGACGTTATCGACTTCAACTAATGCGTTTGAAACAAGCTATTCAAGAAAAACGACCAGAATGGCGCGATAGACACGAGAAGCTGATTTTGCAGTACGACAACGCGCCACATGTTAGTCAACCCATCCGAACATACCTAGAAGGGGGAAATGGGAGGTCCTATCCCACCCGCCGTATTCATCAGACATTGCTTCTTCAGACTATCATTTGTTCCGGTCGATGCAGTCGGCACTTACTGGAGAGCGCTTCACCTCATATGATAGCATACAAAAATGGGTCGATGACTGGATTGTCTCGAAAGAAATAGAATTCTTCACTCGAGGAATCCGTTTATTGCCTGAAAGGTGAGCGAAGGTTGTCGCTTCAGATGGAAAATATTTTAAATAAAATCATTTAATATTTTCATATTCAAACTATGCTTTTTTTCTACATAAAAACGATTAAAACTTATTCCCATACCCAATATATTCTACATATTCTACACATATAATATACTCTATATAGTTTTATTACCTTGCGACTATGATATAACTACATATATATAAACACTTCAGGCGTAATAAATAATATATATATAAGAAGAAATAATAGGTATAAAACTTTTAATAAATAATATTGCGCTGAATACAATATCCCTAAAAATATGTATACCTACTAATGTATTGGCAAACTAAATAATCATAATTCAGGAATAAAGAGTTTTAATTTTTGCTTCAGAAAAATTATGTAGTAATAAATTTACAGTTATTATATATCTCTCTCATTCCTTAAAAAAAAATAAATAAAATAAAACAAAATAATGAGGAAAGGAAAATATTTTAATATAAGATATATTACATTTATTTTAGAATGGTCAAAAGAAGAAAAGAAAAAAGAAAAATAAAGAATAATATTAAGCATCCAAGATTTAACATGCCTCCGTTTCCTATATTTAACCACATAAATATATAACTCAAATAAATGCATCATTCATATTAATATTAAACTCAAATAAATGCATTATTCATATTAATTAACAATTATTATTATTATTCTCATTACCAACCCTTTTTTCGATCTCCTCATATAATATATACATCTTACATTAATAAGATTACTAGATTCTTTTTTAACCAATGAATCATTCATTATTCAAAAGCGTAAGAAGTAACATTTTAAATTCGGGGACCGAATTTCTTCAACGAAGATGTCACGTCCGGCGATTCATAGATCCCTAGATCTTTAGATCTAGCAGATATTTTTTCTTTTCTCACTATCTTCTATCCAATAAGCACAAACTAACATGAAATCAAGAGAGACACACTTATATGTCATCTGTAATAAAATGCGAGTCTGAGAGAGAGATATATATGAATCATCTATACGAGCGAGATAGACTTATATGTAATAGTTAGGAAAGACAAAGACCGATATAAGGAAGTCCTTTTAAACTTCTTTTATTATACAACTATATAAAAATATAATGTAAAATATGTCTAAAAGATTAAAGAGAATCTATTTATGTAAAAATCATAATAAATGACCAATATTTTAAATAATTAAATAATTATTCTAATTCTTTAAAAAGGGTCATTTATCGTAATTTATTATAATATATGTAAGATACGACCTTGCAAGCAATGCATTCGGAGAATTAGTTAATATATATTGCTAGAAAAATTTTCTCTTAAAGACCACCCAAGAAATTCGCAAAAATCCGTTTTATAACCAAAGAATTTGTTTTTAAAACTCTGTCATAAATTACCTTATTGTTCAATTTCAAAAGTGTATAAAAACCCTTCCAACAGCGGAAGAGCACCTCATTCTCATAGATTCACTCCAGATTTAAATACACTCAGATCCTTACTCGTACTGTAAACTGCTAGACCAAGTCAAGTCAGAATAAAAAATTCAAATTTTAAACAAAAGTATATTTCTTTAATCATTGTCAGTAAAGAAAACTCAACTCAACGCAGTTAATTATCCTGGAGTTTTACCCCCTTAACCGTAAGAAGAAGAACCGATAACTAAGACGTTTTGTCGAGCTTGGAAAACTATTGGAAAATCCTACCTCAAGGAACCAACTGATCGTATATATTGTGACGTTACCAAAACGTCACAATATATACATATATATACACATATACACGTATATATACACATATATATATACATGTATATATATTGTGTGTGTGTGTATATATATATATATATATATATATATATATATATATACAGGGTGACTCATTTTAATTCATCCAGTCGAATATCTCGAAAACCAAGCCCGGCAGAGAAAAATGTTTCAGACGAAGTTGTTTGGTTTCGCGGGAGCCATAAAATGGTACCATTGGTTACACCTTGAAGAGTCATTTGAAAGTTACGCGAAGATCACTTCAATTTTTTAAAACAGAACACCCTATATATTTTTATATATTCTTGTAGCTCATCTCGAGATCTTTTCAAAACACTATAATAAAGTATTTCTTCATTGAATACTTTTCGAGTTATGAGGGTTGAAATAATTTATTAATTGTACATAAATCATAAAATATCTAGTAAAATATTCATTTTTCAATTATCTTATCTTAATACTTTCATGTAAAAAATAATGAAAGGAATCAATTCGTGTAAAGAAAACATACAATTGTTTTTAAGAAAAAATTTGGAATTGTTAATAGCAAATTCCATATTATTTCTTAAAAACAACTGTATGTTTTCTTTACATCAATTGATTCCTCTCATTATTTTGTATATAAAAGTATTAAGGTAAGATAATCGAAAAATGAATATTTTACTAGATATTTTATGTAAAATTAAGAAATTATTTCAAGTCTCATAACTCGAAAAGTGTTCGAAAAAGAAATACTTTGTTATAGTATTTTGGAAAGCTATCTAGATGAGCTACAAGAATATGCAAAAATATATAGGGTGTTCCATTTAAAAAAATTGAAGTAACTTTCGCATGACTTTCAAATGACTCTTCGAGGTCAAACCAATGGTACCCTCTTATGGCCCTCTTGAAACCATATAACTTTTGTCTGAAATATTTTTTTCTCTCGTGCTTGATTTTCGAGATATTCGACTGGATGTATTAAAATGGGCTGTTTATACAGGGTGATTCAAAATAAGTATAATATCCGTGAAATGACACATTTTTGAGTCAATTCTAAGATGATTTCTCCTTTAGCAAAATTTCGTCCGACGCGTAGTTTTCGAATTATTAAAAGAAGTAATTAACTTATAATGGGTCGGATACAAGAGGCAGGCAAGGGTGGCGCGATTCACCGTCAGATGCGGGTGCTTACGCGGGCGATCGCTGCGATCAGCTGATCATACATACACACACATGCGAATACATAATTCTAATTCTTCATATCTCTTTCTCTCCTTCCCTCTCTCTCTTTTTCTCTCTCTGTCCCTCTCTCTCTCTCACATTTGCTTACTCGAAGTTATTATTACTCTTACTAAAATTATTATTTATTTTTTATTGTTACACATTTTCACTTAAATTATTTTTTTATATTGTACCGTTTTTTTTTTTTTTAATAACAGAGGGGAAATTTTATGCATATTCACCGGGCGATCCGGTGAGTTATGTGGGACTCGAGTACCAAGTCGAATTACCAACTCGGTACTCCCTACCCACTAAAAACCCCTCTCTTTCGTTAATTTTCTCTAACACTGTTTATTTGACATCCCGAAATTTGTTTTCACATAACACCAAAGAATTGTTATTATTACCTTGTTCGAGTATGTATTGTTGTAATTTCTTGAGAAATAAATTTTCCAATAGATCGTACTTTCTCTCAAATTGAACGTAGATATCACGTTCTAAAGAACAGAGATCCACACTAAATAATTAATCGAAAATTCTTTTTTCTTTTATAAACTGTATCCTTTTATAAACTTCAACATAATCACATTCATTCACTCACTCGATAAGACGAGAAATTTATCAATAACTATCACTAATCATTATCAATCACTATCGAATAATCAATTGGCAATTAAAAATCACTCGATTAAAGAAAGACACAACGTTATTACGACGTGACGACGCGATAACGCGATGATATTTACCCGGCGACAGCAAACAGTTTTTGGTTATGCTAGGTTGTGGTAGGTTAAGATACTAATAACGCTGTCGAACGTGAATATGTGCTTGATTGAAGACGCGACAATTTAGCGTATAATATTATTATCATATGATATTTATACATCGTATGAGATTTGTTTTAAAATTAATTAGAATAAATAAATGTTTAATACTTTCACAGTTAATGTTAAATATTATTTATTATTGATATTAAATATTATTATTAAATATTATATTCTTAAATATTATTATTAACATTAAATATTTATTTATTATTATTAAATAGTATTATTAATATTAAATATTATTATATTATTAATATTAAATATATTTATTTATTATTATTAAATATTTATTAAACTGTTGAAAATCAATAATATGAAAATAATATGAAAATAATATAAAAAAATATCATTAAATTCTGGCGTTTCATATCTCTTGGTTTTTTCTTAAAACGTAAGAAAATGTTCCAAATGTTCAAAAATATTGGTCGCTCTGAAAAGAGCGGATTGTTTCTGATCGCTTTAAGAAAGACGGATTAATTTAAAAATCATAATAGGTGCTCGAAATGGCCCCCATCCATTCTAACGCAAGCTCTAATGTGTTTCAATAAATTTTCTTGGACATTCTCTCTATTACGTCTTCTTCGATAGACCATATGATATATCGTAATCTTGTTTCTAAATCTTCAATGTCCTCAGGGAGCGTTTTATAAATTTTTTCTTTGTAATATCCCCAAAGAAAAAAATCCAACGGATTGAGATCCGGAAATCTTGCAGGCCAACGTATCGGACCATATCGGCCCATCCAACGTCCAGGAAACTTGTTGTTTAAAAAATTCGTCACAATTCTGGCATTGTGAGGTCCAGCACCGTCTTGTTGAAATATAATTTTATTTCTTTCCAATAATGGTATTTCTTCTAGGAAATCTAGTAGATTATTTTTTAATAAATCTATGTATGTTGCGCTGGTCAAAATATCCGGGAGAATAACTGGGCCTAATATTTCAGCTTCCATGATTCCAGCCAGATATTGAGCTTCCAACGAGTCTGGAAATTCCTGACTCGTAGCTCTGGGATTTTCATCGTTCCACAAATGCATGCGAATTAAATAATCCTTCTCGTATAAATAGCGATTCATCGCTAAAGGGAATCTGGGATCTCTATCCACGCTCCTCAGAAAATTTTCACAAAATACTTTTCTCAGAAGATAATCTTCTGGTCGTAAGTGTTGCACGCGGGTATAATGAAATGCGTGCAATTTTTCTTCTCGCAATATCCTCTGTATTGTCGAATACGATAAGTTATGCTCCCGAGCAATACTCCGAATACTTGTTTCAGGTTCCAGCTCGAGAGCCCGAATAACGATTTCCGTATTCCGCAAATTTCTTGCGTTATGGTTTCGTCCAACGTCATGTTTGTTCAGGAGAACGTTGCTCGTTTCGTACAATCTTTGAGCTGCTCTAAGTATGATAGCAGCCGTTGAATGTCTTGGCCGATTTGGATATAATTCGACGTATCGTCTTGCGACGTAATATCTTAATATAACTCTTGGATCATTAGAAGCGAGATAACAATATGGCAAGATACACAATTGAAGAATATGACATGCTAATGGCACTCGATGAATGCTACGGGAAATATCGTCGCTTCAAGACGTCAGTCGATAGCGTAGTGCGCGAAATAAATAGACCCGCGATTAGATCAGCGCTTAGATCCGCGAGCGATACGGAAGCAGTACAAAAGACGGTTAGATTCACGGATCCCACTCCACCCCACACAACGGCCCGGTGCCACAAGAATTAGATAGGTTAGATACAGCGGTTAGCGTAGACAATGCGTCCACGAGTATTAGGATGCAGCTGAATATGCGACGTTCAGCTATGGTAACGGGCGAGGTGCGTCAGCTCGTAGCCGAAAAGCGACTTGACGTCCTATTATTACAGGAACCACACGTCAGGAAACAGGGCTCGAGCCACACCTTCGTAGGGTTAGGTATAGGGATGAAGGTTGCCACTGTGCGCTCGCAACGTCCGTGGGCAGCAGTAGCGATCTGTAATCCCAATTTCCAAATGGTCTTCGTCTCGCAGCTTAGCACTACGCATTGTGTCTGTGTGGAAGTGCAGGCCCCCAGCTTTTCCTTCTACGTTGTTTTGTGCTACTTCCAGTACAGCGACGAGATTGAAAAGCACCTCAGTCACCTCGAGACGGCGCTTCGTTCACTGAGGGGGGAGAGACTTATCATAGGTGTAGACGCCAATGCTTGGTCGTCACTCTGGGGTCGTCAAGGGACAGACGATAGAGGTGCCAAACTCGAGGACCTCATCAGGAACATTTGGCATGTTCGTGGTCAACGATGCTGAACAGCCACCCATCTTTTGGACGACAAGGGATTCGTCATTCATCGATGTAATCCTGGCGTCGCCCTCCATGAGCAAGTTCATCTGTGATTGGAAGGTGAGATGTGACTGGACTACCAGCGACCATAGGGCAGTGGACATAAGGTTGAGAGCGCCCAAAGAGTCAGGTGACGATCGGGGAGTTGGGAACACGAGGTTCGATACGAATCGGGCCAACTGGGAACGGTTCTTTGAGATCCTGACAGATCTTTCAAGATCGCAACTAGAGGCTATCGATCTGTGTTCCACAGTAGAGGTAGAAAGAATGGCAGAAACACTCACAGTTGTATTCACGGAGACCTGTGTCGCGTCAATGCCTAGGAAACGTAGGTTTAGAAAGTCCAACCCGTGATGGACAAGAAAATTTACGGTATTGAAAAAAAAGTATATAGGATGCGTCATGTTATCCAGAAAGGGATCTGCTTATCTTCGGGTACTGCTGGAGTATCGTTCTTCGCAAAGGCAGTACTGTAGGGAGGTAAAGCGGGCGAGGCTCGCAAGCTGGCGGAAGTTTGTCACATCGCACGGAAACCGGGAGCCCTGGGGCTTCGTTTACAAGCAACAGACGCGCAAACTCCAAGTTGAGGGGGTGCTTAGCACACTCCGGTGTGACGAATATTCCACACAGACATTAAGGGAGACTGCTGGATGTATACATTCCGGATGACCGGGAGATAGAGGACACGCCCGAGCAGCGTGAAATTAGAGCCTCGAGTAGGGATCCTCCCGATACAGCCGACGCTCCTCTCTTTGCGATAGAGGAAGTGGTTAACGCGGTTAGAATATTTAAAAATAATAAAGAGTATAGATTTAATAGAGATTGTCGTGCTCAAGGCAGCCTGTAGAGTAATCCCCGGTCAATTAGTTAGGTTGTTCAACGGGTGCCTCCAGTGGGGCATCTTTCCGTCTGTAAGAGGGGCTCGCTTCGAGCTCTTCTGAAAAGCGAAGACAAGGACGAGAGGGACTCGAAGTCCTACAGACCCATCTGTCTCCTCTCCGTAGTAGGAAAGCTCTTTGAGAAACTTCTCAAATCCCGCCTGCTGGATACGTCACTGGCGCCGGATAGGGTCTCTCGTTGACAGTTGGAGTTTATGCCCGGAAGGTCGACGGAGGATGCTGTTGTTGAGTTGCGGCGAATGGTCTCTGCCTCCGAAGGGAGGTATACTATTGCACTTCTCTTCGACATTTCCGGTGCTTTTGACAATGTCTGGTGGCCTCTCGTTTTAGATAGCCTTAGAAAACGCGATTGCCCGCAAAATATATTTAAAGTGCTCCGGAGCTACTTCGAGGATCGCAAAGTCAAGATGACGTTTAGTTCCGCAGAGGTGTCCAAGCGGGTAACGAGGGGATGCCCGCAGGGCTCCGTTCTCGGTCCGGCCTGCTGGAACCTTATGTTTGATGGCCTTCTGAGGATATTGGAAGAAACGGTTCAGGATAGATTCGCCGCGTTTGCGGACGATCTCGTGGTCGTCGTAAACGGAAACTCGCGTAGGGAATTAGAGGCGGAAGGCCAACGTGTAGTTACGACAATAACAGAATGGTGTAGGTTCGCGAAGCTTCAGATTTCCGAGCGTAAAACTGAAGCCATCATTCTGAAGTCTGACGCGATCGCGCGAAATCCAATAGGTAGACGGGGAGGAGCGCGACCGGATAGGAAACGAAAGATAAAGAAAATCGACTTCGAAAATAGGCCGCCCATAATTAAAATTGGTAACACGACGATAGGGTTTAAACAAACGGTTAGATATCTTGGTTCATTTCGATAGAAATTTAAAAGTAAAATCACATTGCGAGCATCTAAATAGCAAGGTCAGCTTGCTATTCGAGAAATTAGGTCGATTAGCAAGAGCCCAGTGGGGCTTTCGCTTTAGGGCACTCCACGGTATACCGGAGCGTGTTCGTACCGACGGTAGCTTATGCCGCTGCGAGGTGGACCGATTTATGTACGAAGAGGGATATTAAGGCTCTAAAATCAATGCAGCGCCGCGTTCTTACTTCGACGACTAGCGCGTATCGTACGGCATCGTGGGATTCGTTCTGCGTTGTCGCCGGTGCGATTTCAGTCGACATAGTTCTCCGGGAGAATATCGCGCGTTATAACGTTAAAGTAGGTAAGAACGCCAAGATCGGTAATATAGAAATTCCCGCCGAAACGGAGTTCGAAACCATGGTAAAAAGAATTCGTGACGAGGCGAATAATATATAGCAGACCAAATGGTTATCTTCGAGTAAGGGTCGTACCACATTCGCCTATTTTAATAACGTGCGAGATAGACTAGTCGTTCGTTCTCTCGAAACCGATCATTGGAGTACGCAAGCTCTCACCGGACACGGCGATTTTAGGGCTCGGTTAGCCGCGTTAAATCTCGTGGAAAGTGAAGCGTGCATTTGCGGAAGTAGGATAGACACGGTACATTTCTTGTTGGAATGCCCTATTTTCGACGCGCAGAGGGAACTTCTACTTAGCGTAGTTCCTAAGGATAAACGGCAATGGCCGGGCATGGCGCGTTTCTTCGTTTCCAGTCCAGAGGCCTTTGCACTGTTTAGAGAATTTTGTAGCGAAACTTTTTGGCTAAAGAGGTACGAGTCGTAGATTCAATACTAGGTAAGGTCCGTCGTTTAACCGGAGAGGTCGGAGCCTTCGGCTATGGGAGCGCGACCCCGTAATCTTCTCGGCACCATCGCGCTTTCGAACGATGGTCGCGTCGCGTTAGCTTCAATTAGGGAGGACTCTTCCACCTAGAATTTTCCCTGGCCACGGTTAAAGCCTTTGGCGAAGAGCCACAGGCCATCCCACCTACCTACTTTCCCCCTTCCTCTCGCCCGACAGGGTCAGAAACGTGTATCCAGGCAGGATGCAAATGGACAGGCCTTTCCGTGGTTCCCCGTGTACACTGCCAGTGGGAGGGGTTGCACTGAGTCAGACGCAAAGGCGCGGATCGGCGGCTATAAGTGCGCCTGGGTGGAAGAAGTGGAGACTCATTGGTATGTAACCGAACTCCATTCCCGCGATAAGAATCCCGTGGGCGTATCTTTTTCCAGATTTTTCCAGATACGCCCGGCTCGGGGCGGTTTCGATAAACAGTGGATGTAAAAATGTGGCGTGTGCCCGAAAGGACGAGGTAGCACGAGTCTTTGCCATTCGTGGCAACGGTTCACAAACTGTCCCCTTTTTCTTTGTTTCAGGCTGCCACTGGATGTCGGATGTCACCTCTAAGGATCGAGGAACCTTTGAATACCGCACATCACACAACACAACCGAGAATTTGGGAACAGATAACAATCCCTTTCTATTTATTTTAGGATCTCACAACGTTGAATGTCGATGATCTCCCGATAGAAAGTCTCCTCAGATCGATTTCAAGAAAGATATTCCGATTCACTCGAGGGATTTCAGGGTCACGGGATTTTCCACGCATTTCTACACGCGGAAAAATAATAATATTTTCTTTACAATATATAAAAAAATATATTTAAGAAAATATAGGATACAGTTCATAATCTCGCACGCACTTTACACGCCGATGTTATATTTTAACGTCGCGATAGACGAACTTACTCTCACTTTGGACTACAAGAATAATCGCGAAAGCCCTTTGTTACGAGCCTTTTGTTTGCGCGACTTGTTACTCTCGTGACCATTCGCGGGAAAAAAAGGTCTGAGAGACACTCTGCACGCGCTCTTATAGCGTCCCCACTCTGGAGACTATCCCCACTTTCGCGCCGCTGCGCGATGCTAGCGCCGCAGTTTACGCAAATCGCCGTCGTACACTTTTGTGCACTTCTCTTAAATCTAACGCTCAGATTGCTGCACCTCTGTGTTCTCTGAGCTTACTATTCGAAAATGCAGCTTTTTCGCATTTGCACTTTTTAAGTGCACTTTGTTGCACTTTTCAGGTTTTGCACTCTGGTGCACTTTTTACTATATAATATTTACACTTTATTGCACTTTCTGTCGCTTGTGCTTTCTTTACTCCTAATTTCTATTTTTAGGTTATACATAAGTACATAAGATAACTTAGGCTAGTTATATGTATAATGTTCGCTTAATACATAGGTTATATTTACGCTTGGTACAAAGATATATTTATTTTAATATTACATATAATAATATATATATATATTTTTCTTTTCACTTCCAGGATGGCCCTGATGTCGGTTTCTTGTTCTCTTTTTCCGGCTCCTCCGCCCTCTTGAGTTGAATCACGGGAAACTTTTTTCCCGTAGACCCCTTGCGGTACATGATCTTCTCTGTCGTCATCCGTACCGGAGTGTGTTCCGCTGACGACGCTTTGGACGATGAGCGGGAGGTTTGCCTCGTTGGGTGTGACTTGCCCTCCGGCTGCAAGGTCAGGTCAGATCAGATTAGGTTTTCGAGACGGCGGTGGCGGTGGCGATGGCGTGAACGTCAAACGTCGCTAGACGCCGACGATATGCGGCGCGCTTTCATTCATTGTCGTCGTCGTGGTATTGGTGACGAGGGTGGAGTGTCGACGGCTTCCGAGACAACGTTGGCGGTTTCGGTGGTGGCGGTAGCGATGGCGATGGCGTGAACGTCAGTGTCGCTAGACGACGATATGCGGCGCGTTGTATGTCGTCGTACCATCCGTGCCGTTCGTGGAGCGGTGACATTTTCCGCATCTGACGACGCGGAGTTGCTCGTTTCGTCCCCCATTGCATACGCGGAGGACGTTGTCGTCGTCGGTCATCATATCGAGCGCCTTGCAGCGGTCTCTGTTGGCGCCTTCGACGGTGTATTTCGCGTCGTATCTCGACGAGTTCGCATCTCACGTCGGAGGTTGTTACGCGGACGTGTTCGCCGCGATTGTCATCGTCGTCGTGTGCGACGACCGTCCACATCTTGACGTTCTTCGTTTTGTGATAGACGAGTGCAGATGGTACGATGTGGACATACTCGCGTACAAACGCGAGTGAATGGATATAATTTGACCACATTCGAAATGGCCACGGGTAAATTTGATCACGTTCGAAACGGCCACGTTCGAAACGGCCACATACACACACACACACACACACACACACACGGGGGGGAGCGCCTTCGCTCTCCCCTCCCGCACCCACCCCGTCCACCTCGCTTCGTGTGAAAAGCTACAAACCTATGTGTATGTGCGTGTGGCCGTTTCGAACGTGGCCATTACGAACGCGTGGCCATTACGAACGCGTGGCCATTACGAACGTGGCCGTTTCGAACGTGGTCATTTTGGACGCTCCCAACGCGAGTATTCGCTGAAATGCGAGGGGATCGTCCACATCGACCGAGAGACTCGTTACGGTGTTTATCGCGTGCGACGGTCTGCCGCTGGCGACGAACGCGTCGGCGACGCGGTGTGCTCGCACGACTGTGAGACTGTATTTTTACTGTGCTCGATCCAACGTTCTACCGCTTCTCTGTATAGGCATCTGAATCGGTCGAAGGAGAAGACGGGGCGGTAGTTGTCGAAACACCGCCGCGCCAATCCTTCGTTGTCGACCGTCGGGAGGGCATTGGATGTCGAAAACCCCTCGGTGTATGCCCACGTGGCATAAATGGTCACGAGGTAACGCAACACGCGTTCCTCGTGGTCGTCGTTCTCATCGTTTCAGCGATATATTGTTGATAGTCGGGCACGCCGTTTACGACTGACCATAACATTCGCATTGCTTTAGCGAGGGGAATGGCCAGATCCCTCGCGTAAAGCGGTACGAAGTTGTCATCGTCGTCGTCGTCGTAGTCATCGA
>JAPIVC010000637.1:0-74794 GCA_030586385.1 Camponotus fellah | reverse complement strand
TTTTCAATTGATACGGATGGTTCGGATTTCTTATATTTCCGAATCTCATAAATTAAAAGTTTATTTAAATTTTCTTTAGCGCTATCTCGACTGGCCACTCTGGTTATTTACGCGGGTTAAGTTTCGTTTTCTTATGCGCTGAAAGATTGCTTACTTTTAAAATCAGAACCGATTTTTATTAGTTTCTACGATATCGTTCTAAAGAAAGAAAAGAATCGTGGAGTCCACCGGACGTAACATCAGAAATGTGATATTTTTCGTTTTTCTTCATCATAAGATTCAAAATCATGAATCGTATCTTCGCACGCACACATTCAAAGCAATTTTGTTCCTCAGGCTGCGTTCATATCGTGCATATATGATTATTCGCTTTAGTGTGCAAAAATGCTTTAAGAAACAAAATTATTTATGTATATGGGTGTACATACGTGTGATATGTGTATATGTGTATGTATACGTATGAGAAATTAATTTATCATATAACAATTTTCAAAAACCTTTTGAAGGTAAAATCTAATCTATCTCGAAAACAGTATCACAAAAATATAAAACCTGTGCCGTTAGATAAGATTTCTAAGGAGACTAATTTATCATATTATAACAATATTCAAAACCCACCCCTTGAGAGTGAAATCTAGAAAATAAAACTTTGTGAAAATGTGTGACTTATCCTTAGTAAAGATTTTTAAAAATGCGTATATATTTTTTGCAGAAATAATATAAATTTTTATAAAAAGCTGATGATATTTCTCTAGAAACAATCTTATAATGATAAAATACGTCAAATACATAAAAAGATATCTTTAAAAAATTTAACATATTTTTTTTTATAGAAATAATATAAATTTTTACAAAAAGCAGTGAGATCCCTTAAAAAAAACCTTATGAAGGTAAAAAACAAGCTAAGTACATAAAAAAATAAAAAAATCTAAAAAAAATCTAAAAAAAGTGATAAAAATAAAATATTTAAAAACCGATATGAGATTAATACTATGAGTCAAGTACAATAAATTATGTGATATTAATTCGTAATCGATACTAAATAAGTTAAAATTACTTTTTTAATTTCTAAACCATTTTTTATATGATGTATATAATTTAAAAGCTTACAAAATTCTAAACGCATAAATGACCTTCAGGTCAAAGTAAGATATGAAAACTTGCTCCCCTCCCCCCAGTCCAATCGTTTACATATCTTGAATAAAATAAAAAATTGATTATACAATATACATATTGTTACGTCCCTGGTTTTCATCCCCTGAACATCTTCGTTTTATCCCTTGGATATCATCGCTAGGAGGGTTGTTGATAAACAACGGGCGCGGATGTTTTTCCGGCGCCATGTTTGAGTTCACCGCGGGCTGTCGTGCCGTGAGGACGTTTCCTCCGACGGCGGACTTTCATTTACATTTATCTCAGTTATTGTTTATTACGTTGTGTTACTTACCTATTATTATTAAAAGTTCTGGTTCATCGCACGCGTTTTCATTTCGGGCGTGAAGATAGTGCGAGAGAATTGTGAGTTTCCCGAGGAGTGTGCGGAGGAACGTAACATTTGGGGCTCGTCCGGGATTGAAGCGGCAACGAGTTGAAAAGGGGAAAAAAAAAAAATATGGCAATTCAACATTCGCCGAAGACGCCGAGGAAAACGCGGGCAAGCTCGGCGTTCTGACAGCGAGGAGTCGTCGGAGCCGTCCAGGCGGAAGTGCTGCGGATGGCATTGGCGAGATCCGCCAGCTACGAGAGGAATGGGAGCTGCAAGCAGCGCTTCGAGGGGGAGTTGCAGCAGCGCGACGAGGAGCTGCGCCTGGGCAGAGAATTTCTTCGCGGGAAGAGAACGCACAGCTAAGTCTTCTGAAAATAGAGCTTTCGACACTGGAGCGTGTGGGGATGTTAATATGATTTTCGCGCGAGAACGAGCTTAAATTAAAGCCCGACACGTTCGACGGGAAGTTCCGCTGCGAGGTTCCTCTCGTTTCTTTTGATCGCGCGCGCAATTGAGACGAATCAACGAAAACCGTTGCGTTGGCCGCGAGTCTGGGGGGAAAGCGCGTACCGTTCTAGAAAATTTGGAAAATTTCGATAACCTAAGTTTTTCGGAAATTAAATCGAAATTGGAATTACTTTTGGGGAAGGTACGCAAAATTATTATTCTTTATTTACAAATCGAAAACAAAAAATTCGGGGAGGATTTGGCTTCTTTTGGAGCCGAGTTGGAGAGGCTATCGCGGCTCGCATACCCTGAATGTCCCTTCGCGGTAAGGGATAAGATCGCGCAATTTATTTCTCTCTCTCCGACGGATTCCTGAGGAGGACCCTTCAATTAGAAGGAATAACCTCCTTGAATTTGGCTGTTGAAAGGGCAAAAACAGTTAAAATTATTCAAGGGGAGAATTTTGAGAAAAGGAAGGGAAATTCCAATTTTTATGGGAAATTTCATAGCGGGAATTATCAAAAGGCTGAGAGGAATGACGCGGGAAGGACTGGAAGGGAAAGAACGCAAATGAGGGTGAAGAAGGCGCGAGGAATAAACGTGGAAGTCCTGCGGGGGAAGATGGCGAGAAGTAATTTTTCGAGGGGAAAGGAGTGTTGGACGTGCGGAAAGGCAGGGCATTTCTGTTCTGAATGTCCTGAAGAGAAGGGAACCGCGGTTTAGTTGAACTTTGCGGGGTGAGTTCGACTTCTTTTCGCGAAGCTCCGATGAGGCAATTTTCCGTTTTAATGTCGCTAGAATTAGAAGTAATCACTTTTTTACAGTGGTGAGGTTAATGGAAAAATTGTTCTTTCAGAATAGATACGGGCTCCGATATTTCTCTTTTGAATAGAAAATTGGTTGATAAAGAGAGTAGAAAGATTCGAGCAAGGAATTGTAATTTGAGATATCCGACTGGAGAAAAAGTGTCGATTGATTTCAAAGTTAAAGTTAGGATAAAAATTGGAAGACATTGCATTTTAATTCCTATGTTTGTTGCCGCTATTAACGATGATTGCATATTGGGAGTTGATTTCCTTAAGAGAGTTAATTTAGAAAATGTTTTTGATCATGAGTTTAATGAATTAAATGAAGATTTAAAATCAAATGAAAATAAAATTTTTAATTGTTCACGAATAGAGAATTTTTCTGAAGTTTCAATTATTTTAAAGAAACTTTTCGAAGATAATTCAATTAATTTGAAAGATACCGAGAAAGAAATTTTTGCCAATTTTCTTAATAATTACCAAGATATATTTTTTGAAAATATAGTGGCTGGCAACTGTAATATTGTAGAACATATTATTAACATCAAAGACTCTCTTCCCATTAAACAGGCACCACGTCGTATTCCCATTCATTTAAGGAAAGAGGTAGACCAGATTATTGAGGATATGAGGGAACAAGAGTCATAGAAGAATCACAAAGTCCATGGATTTCTCCAGCAGTAATGGTGAAAAAGAAAGATGGCAGTATAAGGTTTTGCGTCGACTATCGGAAGTTAAATAATGTTACGGTAAAAGACACATACCCTCTTCCAAGGATAGATGACATATTAGATCAACTATCAGGTAACTCTTGGTTTTCCACTCTAGATTTAAAAGCGGTTATTGGCAATTGAAAAGTCCGGTCCGAGGACAAAGAGAAGACGGCTTTCTCGATCGGCAGGGGTCTTTGGCAATTTACTGTTATGCCGTTTGGTTTATGTAACGCCCCGCGACTTTTGAGCGATTAATGGAAAAAGTTTTACACGGTCTTTTATCAAAAAAAAGTTTAGTATATTTTGGATGATGTAATTATTTTTTAAAAAATTTTTAAATTTGGTATTTTCGCGGTTAAGAGGAGCTAATTTAAAAATAAATCCGAAAAAATGTATTTTCTTTCAAAAAAATGTAAAATATCTCGGACATATAATTTCAAATGTATTCGTTACGACAGACCCCGAAAAGATTAATGCCGTGAGATATTGGCCGGTTCCGCATACAAGAAAACAGTTGAGAAGTTTTCTTGGTTTTTGTTCTTACTATAGAAAATTCGTGAAAGGATTTTCTTCCGTGGCAAAAACCCCTTTATGTGTTAACTGGAAAATCAAGTTAAGTTTGTATGGGGGCGAATGCCAACATGCGTTTGAGAAATTAAAATCAATTTTATCGTCTTCTCCGATTTTATCTTTTCCTAAGGGGGAAGATGAATTTATTTTAGATACCGATGCTTCTAATATCGGTATCGGCGCGGTATTATCTCAGAGGCAATCGGGGGAAAAAAAAAGTGATTGCTTATTTCAGTAAGGTGCTTAGTAAAGCCGAACGGAATTATTGTGTGACTCGTAGGGAATTGTTAGCAGTGGTAGATTCTTTAAAATTTTTCCGCTATCTTTTAGGTCGAAAGTTTATAATTCGGACCGATCATGTTTCATTAAAATGGTTGATGTCCTTTAAGGATTTGGAAGGACAGCTGGCTCGATGGCTTGAAAGACTTCAAGAATTTGAATTCGATATTATTCATCGAAAAGGACAGTCGCACGGAAATGCCGATGGATTATCAAGGCGGTTATGCGAGACTATCGGACGGCAAAAGTTAAAAGAAAGCTATAGAGGAAACAGAAAAGATAGTCGCTCGTATTGTGCTTGCGGGAGAAAATCTTGAAGAGTGGCGCAAGCGCAGCAAAGAGATTCAAACATTTCATTTATATTAGGGGGGAAAGAAACAGGACGAAGACCATTGCATTCGGAGGTTCCTGCTGGAAATATTTCGGCTCAAATTTATTGGTCCTATTGGGATTCTCTTTTCCTAAAAAGATGGAGTTCTTTATAAGAGATGGGAAGCCCCGAATCTACGAACTAGTTTCCTCCAATTTATTGTTCCTCATGAACGTATTAAGGAGATCTTACTGGAGGCTCATGATTCTCCATCGGGAGGACATTTTGGGGTTTAATAAAACTCTTGGTGCGAAAATTCGAAAAAGATTCTTTTGGGCAAACTGCAAACAGGACGTGGAGAAATGGTGTAGAACTTGCAAGATCTGTGTTTCGAAGAAGGGTCCTTTTGGAAAAGGAAAATCTCCCTTGCAGTTGTACAACGTTGAAGCTCCCTTGGATAGGATACAAATGGATATTCTTGGTCCTTTTCCATTGACCAAGGCCGGAAATAAATATCTGCTTGTAATGGTTGATTGTTTTACGAAGTGGGTGGAAGCTTTCCCTGTAAAGAACATAAGAGCCAAGACGGTGGCTGAAGTTTTCGTAAACCAATTTGTTTCCAGGCATGGGGTACCTCTGGAAATTCACACGGATCAAGGTAAAAAATTTTGAATCTCAGCTATTTGCGGGATTAATGCAACTCCTTGGGATTAAGAAAACGAGGACCACTGCGCTTCATCCTCAATCCGATGGTCAAGTAGAACGACAACATCAGACGATTAT
The DNA here is from genome assembly GCA_030586385.1 of Camponotus fellah. Classification (NCBI taxonomy): domain Eukaryota; kingdom Metazoa; phylum Arthropoda; class Insecta; order Hymenoptera; family Formicidae; genus Camponotus; species Camponotus fellah. The sequence continues at coordinate 69,400 of JAPIVC010000637.1, read as the reverse complement.
TAATTATTTAGCGAAGTACATTTCGAAAAATCAGAAGGATTGGGATGAATGGGTCCCTATGTTTCTTTTGGCTTATAGATCTTCGAAGCATGGGAGTAACACCTGCAGAGTTATATTTCGCTCGAGAGCTTAGGCTGCCAATGGATTTATTGCAAGGAACTCCTAGATTTGAAGATAGACTTCCTCCAGAGAATTTTGTAGAGAATTTAAGGGAAAAAATTGAGGAAATCCATTCCGATGTTAGGGAACACATGGCGTTGAAATCTTTGCAGATGAAGACCAGATATGATCGTAAAGCTAGAACGGTTCTTTTCGAGGAAGGGGAGAGAGTCTGGTTTTACAATCCCCGGAGGAGTAAGGGAAAGGCTCAGAAATTACAGAGCAATTGGGAAGGACCGTATTGCATAATAAAGAAGTTTAATGATGTAGTTTACTGCATTCAAAAGACCCCTAGGCATAAGAAGAAGGTTGTTCATGCGGATAGGTTAGCTCCTTTTCTGGAAAGGGACTAGAATTGCTTGGAAAGATTGGAGCCCGAAAAATATCTATTTTCTTCGGGAAAATTCAGAGAGAAGTTGAATGGATGGAAGCAGGGCGAGTTCGTTACTGCGTAATTTTGTTTTTCTCTTTTTTCAGAAACTCCAAAGAGGGGAGTTCTTATTTTGATGGAAAAGGAGGAGTTTGAGGAAGGTTTTTGGGAAGATTGACTCTAAGAAGACCGCCTCGCCCCCGGTTTTTGATCCGTGGTTTTCCCGCGGGACCTTGGGCAAATGCCGAGGCGGAGACTTGGGAGTCCGTAAGGGATGATGGGTCCACGGAAGTTTCCCCCTTGTCTGAAGCTTTCTGGAGTTCGCAGGGAATCAGGACGCGACGGGATTCCAACGGTGGATCGCTCGGTAACCTGAGGCAGTAGCCCAGGGTAGAGCAGGAAGGTTCACCGGAACCCTGAAGTCAAGTGGCTGTCAGTCGATTGGGACCAAGAAGGCGAAGTCGCTCGGTAACCTGAGACAGCAGTCCAGGGAGAGCAGGAAGGCTCGTTGGTACCCTGGAGTCGACGTGCGTCAGATGTGCGATAGGATCCGGGAAGGCGAATTGTTCGGTAACCTGTGGCAGGAGCCCAGGGTAGAACAAGGATATTCGTCGGAGTCCTGAAGTCGGCATCGTAGCACAGGTTAAGGACAGCATCATTGAAGAGCTCTCTGTCTCTCTTTCTGATTGTCGGGACGACAATCTCGAAGAAGGGGGACAGTGTTACGTCCCTGGTTTTCATCCCCTGAACATCTTCGTTTTATCCCTTGGATATCATCGCTAGGGAGGGTTGTTGATAAACAACGGGGCGCGGATGTTTTTCCGGCGCCATGTTTGAGTTCACCGCGGGCTGTCGTGCCGTGAGGACGTTTCCTCCGACGGCGGACTTTCATTTACATTTATCTCAGTTATTGTTATATTACGTTGTGTTACTTTACCTATTATTATTATTAAAGTTCTGGTTCATCTTACGCACGCGTTTTCATTTCGGGCGTGAGAGATAGTGCGAGAGAATTGTGAGATTTCCCGAGGAGTGTGCGAGGAACGTAACAATATATACAATATATATTTGTTAATCCTTTTATTTAGTAAGTACAATTTGCATTTTTATAAAATAAGCTTTAGACTACGAATATGCAACAGGCAATCTATGGGCCAAAAACAACCTGCGAAGCTTTTTAATCGGGCTTACAATAATCAAACTTTACTTGCAGAAAAAATAAAAAAACTTATAAAAAAAAAGATTTCACTTTGCCTAATCTCTATGTAGTGATTTCCAGGTAAAACAAAGGAGACAAGATATAAGTTCGAAATTTAGCTACGCGGTCCGTAGTGTAATTTTAAATTTTACATTGGATCCATTCAAAAATCTAGCTTTTTCCTATTTTAAACTATATGATTTAAATACGGGGCCAAGTTTTCATATCTTACTTCGACCTGAAGGTCATTTATGCGATTTAGAATTTGTGTAAAGCTTTTTTAAATTATGTACATCATATAAAAAATGCTTTAGAAATTAAAGTAATTTTAACTCATTTAGTATCGATTACGAATTAATATCACATAATTTATTGTACTTGGCTCATAGTATTGATCTCATATCGGTTTTTAAATATTTTATTTTTATCACTCTTTTAGATTTTTTTAATTTTTTTATGTACTTGGCGTGTTTTTTTTACTTTTATAAGGTTTTTTTTAGTAATCATATCTTAATAACATCAATATATATTTTATTAATCAAGCGACGAGATAACGTCGCGACACCAAGTACATAAAAAAATAGACAGATCCGAGCATTGAGAGTCATTGTTCTCAACGCGGCACTATCAAGTAGCTTATCCGAAATTTTATGTCAAGTAAACTTTCGATTAATATATTTAATAAACTAAAATCATAATCAAAAATCTAACGACACTTTTATATTGATTTTGTACATTGGATCGGATGATACATTGGATTGGATAGAAGATAGTCACATCTGCATTAATAATAAAGATTATAACGATTTGAAAATCTTGTCTTGTTCTGTAAGCGGAAATAATTAGATATACATGGTATTTTCCTGTATTCCTTGACACTTTGTGAGTAAAATTAATGTAAGAATTATAGTAGCAAGATCAAAAATTATTGATGAACCATCTACAAGTAAAGGACATAAAGAAGTCATGGAGAAAGATAAATATGCTTTCATACATTCTTACAAGAACAACAAGATATTATAGATGGTTTATAAGTGTGTTGTTAAATTTTGGAAAAACTGCAAATTGTTAAAGGATCTGCGAGTAAATCAGTAACACCTAAAGCATTAACTTTAGGGGAAAGATTTACAACAATAATAATAAAATCTTTAAAAAAATGGGACTTTAATAAAGAAGAAGAATTATTTCTTACCTCTAGAAAATATTCCAGGAGAACATAAAATAGAACAGTCGCAAATTTCTTCTTCACCAGAAAAAATGTCAATTTCTGATTTAAATACGAACACTTCGTAAAGTACAAAAGAGTGGAGAAGAATTTGAACCGTTATGTAAAAAATTAAAAAGTGATTTTATATCACTCGGTTCAAAAATTAAAATTTTAAGTATGGCGAGAGAACATTCAAAATGGAGTTTGAAAACAATCTAAAAACATGGAGGTTGTGCACTTAAAAATAAAACGATTTAAAGAAATGGCAAAAGCAAATTAAGAAAAGTAGCGGAATAAAAGAAAAATTTGATATGATTAATAAATGGACTTTCGATCGTTTCGTTGAAACCCGACAGCAGATGCAACCTGTATCAACAAGGATTTTATAGCAGTGGACTTCTCAAGCTGTTGTATAATATCAGAGACCATAATTTTCTTTTACAGCATCGCATATTTGGGTAACTAAATTTAAAACATCACATTTCATTACCAAAGAAAAGTTACGCGTTATTTATCAAAACATACACCGAAATTTATCGATGATATTAAAAGAAGCAGAAAAATTCCAAAAACAAATTGCGAAAAGAATTTAAAATTTCCATCCTGATTTTGTTATTATTAATATGGATCAAGCAAGTTGCGAATATCGTGTTGATGTACGCAGAACATTAGCGAACAAAGGAAAAAAAAATTATAGATCTTCTTCTTGGTGATTTTAATAAGGTCATACACAGTTATACAGCACAATATGCAGTTACCGTTTTTGGAAAAGTTCTTCCGAAAGTATTTCTTTGTATATAAGAAAAAGAGATTTTTGGTCCTCGTATTTCCGCTATTATTGCAGAATTAATAAAAAATTACGGAAATGTATTTATCAAAATCCGGAAAATTAACAAAAGTACATTTTGACAGTTTAATTAAAAATGTTCTTGAAGAGCAAGAAAGAGGAATTTTTGCTTATTCTAGATTCATGGAGGTCAGACAGATACGGTACATCTTAACAATTTTAACAATTTTTACTGATAATAATGGAAATTGCAGCTCAACTATTGAAATTATTCCTCCTCATTGCATTCTGTACTGTCAATCATGCGATATATACTTTTTCCGACAAATTAAGAATTTTATTAAAATGTTGCAAAATATTATAGATGTGTAACAAAGTAAACGGCAATTATCTACAAGGAAAGATGCAATAAAAATCCACTCCTTCATTCATATTAATTCGCTCTCGTTTTTAAGAGTATGATACAATATGCATGGTACGCGTTAAAATTAATATCGGAAAAAACTATAATATATTTCAGAATATAAATGAAGTTTATTTTTCGAATAAACGTTCTTTCATCAAAATATAATTATACAGTGTGTGTATTTATAAAATGTGCTTTATGTAAAAAATATTTATGCTTTCCCTGCTTTTATGATTTATATAATACGAGCAAATATATAAAATCAATATAAATTGGTAAATATACAAGGTGTTAGAAAAATCTGGAAACGGTCAAATATCTTGAAAACGAAACATTTCTGAGAAAAATGTTTCGAATCAAAGTTGTAGGATTTTAAATGTTCTATTCAATGATCATATCCGTTTGACCTTGAGTGGAAGGATCAAGGCGAGGTCAAGGCCAACATGATTTTTTTAAATAGAAACCCCAATTTTTTATTACATATTTTTGTAATTGACTTCGAGAATTTTCCAAAACACTATAATTAAGTTAGTTCTCATTAAGTATTTTCCGAGGTATGAAGCTTGAAATCATTTTACATAAACTGTAAAATATCTTGTAAAATATTCATTATTTTATCTTAATACTTTTATATACAAAATAATGAGAAGAATTAATTGATGTAAAGAAATCACATAATTGTTTCGAAGAAAAAATATGTAATTTACAATTAACATTAAATATAAACAATCAAAGGCAAATGAGGCAGCGCAGGTTTTTTATGCGCATGTATTATACAATTACAACAAATAAAAGAACACGATGTATATGGTTTGTTCTTAAGGGGGTATTCTCTGAAACGGGTCAGAAAAATCAATTTTTTTTTCTTTAGATTTTCTGATTGCTAAACATGTGTAGAATACATATGTAAAGCCATTTTATTGAATTCAAATTAATTTCCGAGATACAGGATTATATAGACATCTATCTTATTAATCGAAAATACGCATATTTTGGAGTACGAGCAGTACACCTGTCGTAAATCTGCGTTTGTATAAACATACTATGGTAAGTGTAACTTGTTGTACTAGTGACGGTAGATAGTCAGTTTTTACCTTCTCACTATGAAATATTTAGAAGTATGCCCTTCTATTAACAAATCTTTAAAAGTGATTTTCTCAAAACATTTTTCAAACTTGTGTAAGACTATAACTTTTGAACGAAATGTGAAGTGATTTTCTCAAAACATTTTTCATACTTGTGTAAGACTATAACTTTTGAACGAAATAAGATCGACTTCGTTTTTTTTTTTAATTAAAATAGACTTAATTTATTGAATTTATACCAATAAAAAGCATAATTTTTTCATTTTAAATATTAATTACAGCTATTTTAAAAGCAAAATAGTAAGAAAATGGTAACGTAAATTTCACTAGTCCGCCATTTTGTTAATTTTCGACTTTTTAATAATTTTATTGGTATAACCTCCAACCACTCGCATATTTTATAAAAATTTTTTAAATTTTGCTTTTAATTATAATCGTTGTCTATATATCTGTTTAAGTGTTTGTTTGTTCCTCGTATTGTTTCTCTTTTATTTTATTGAAGATGGCCAAAAAAAGAGCCGAAACGTCCGCGTATTAAATAAATGCTTAAGAACAAACCATATACATCGTGTTCTTTTATTTGTGTAATTATATAATACATGCGCATAAAAAATCTGTGCTGACTATTTGCCTTTAATTGTTTATATTTAATTTAAATTTTTAGAACCATTTAATTTTATTATTATATTTATATTGCAATTAACAATTACATATTTTTTCTTAAAAATAACTGTATGTTTTCTTTACACCAATTGATTCCTTTCCTCAGGTGGCAATCTGTTTTTCGTTAGTTGTCCCTCGATGTATAGGAAACTCTCATACGGCAGCATATACAGATCCTGTTGTTGTATGGGTATTCTTATCTCGTCATTGTGTCTGAACGTTGTATTGGCGAACGGATTGTATGTGTGAGTCTCACTCTTGACGATACGATCATCAAAGACCGGTTCATCATCGATATTGAGGATGTCGACATCGTTCAGCTATTTCGCACAGTGAATCCCAAAGATTGTAAAAACGCAACGTTCGATGCGCTGAGTTTCTTTTTCTTGGATGATTGGATTATTAAATCGAATGTTGTTGTTTTTGTCGCTGGTCTCGTAAAGATTGTATTATTTCTTACGTCTTTCGATCCGTTCAACATGAGCATCTCATATGTCGCATACGTATGTTATTGTCGTAGCCGTCGTGCAATCTTACGGTAATCTCTTCTCCTCAAAAATCGAGCAATCGTCCATTCTGATCAACAACGCGTAACGTTAAATCCGTAATGATCCGCGCGATGATCGGCAAGTAAATGATCTGCGTCGGCGTTTCCGATATCTTATATCTCGGTGGTATCCTCGGTGAAAATTCATGTATCGTATGAACGAGTTTGCCGTTGTTATACGCGCCCGCGGTCACGTTACATTCTACGCGGATATTTACGGATATTACGTTGATAATGTTAATCGGCATGTTCGATTCGTACCATTTTCGCTGCTCGAGAATACGATTTGAGAATCTTAGCAGCGATCCAATGTTGTTGGGCTTGCTAAAGTTTAATCTGTATGCGCATTTGATCTCGCTCCTCATCGTATTGTAATTAGCGCGGAGCACTATCGGATATTCTCCATCTTCATAGTTATCATCGTCAATGTGTTTCTTATCGCGTTGTTTTCGTGAAATTGCATGTATAAAATTTATGTATATCTCGCAACTCATACAACCCTTCGGGAATTCGTAATTTCCGCGTTGAGGCTCTTCGTCCATATTTGTAAGAAGTGAAATATAATCCGCGTACTAACTTGAAATACGTATACAACGATCACGTGAATACCGACATATCGCACGAGAATTTCAGTGAATCATGTTGTAAGCAAAAGTATGGATTTCTAGTGATAGATAAGGACAGTTCACTTACGAACGGGCGATACAGAAAAGGATTTAACGTGTTTGCGATACCGCAAAATGCTTTTAATCGTTACCTACATTCTGTCGAGAAGGGTGAAATGCTCAACATTCTGTCGATATGGCTGGAAGCGATAATATTCGAGAGCGTGAAAAAATTGCGAGGGAGAATGAGAAAACGAGCGAGAAATATTTGCAGACCGGTAAAATCGATGACGATATCGCGATCGAGACCCATTTTAGGCCTATTATCGAGCCACTATGAAAGATCGTCGACAACTCTAGCTCAATCGCGGTAAAAAACGAGCCGGAGAGTAACGCTGACGCGAACATTAAAATGTTATCTATCAAGCGATACAAGGAAGAGGAGGAAGATGCGATATTGAAAAAGAGGAAACGATTGAAGGCGAATCATTTATCGCCGCGTACATACGTCTAACAGATGCTCTACTGGATGAACCGCCGATAACTTCTGTACCGTCCACAACATGAGAATCGTACAACCCACGATACTCGAATCACTCGCAATTGAAAATGTTTTTGAAACCACGATATTCGAATCACTCGCAATCGAAAATGTTTTTGAAAACACGGGCAACCCGCTCGAAACATCTCTTTCTCGAAACATGTTACAAACGTCGGAAGGTCAAGAAATGTTATGAGAGCACTAGGAATCACTGGGACAAAAGTGAGTGCTCTTCTTAGTTAGGCGACGAAAAAAACGAGATCACGTACGGTGTCTATTTCGACGAGAATGAAATGCGTCTCTGGTAACAAATTCGACATTGATAAATATGACTTTGTAGACAAAGTGAGGTACATTGGTACACCAGGATTATACGAGTTGCTCTTCAAGAGAATTCTCGATAACGTCATATACACTAAGGACGATATGCAAAAATATAAGATCATATTAATGGCGACGGGTGCGCATAAACGCCAATATGATGCGCAAGGTCAATTAAAGAGCAGCAAAGGATATAAGTATAAACAAATAATTGCACCATTGATGTCGATCGAATCGAAAAAGAAAAAATCTGGAATGTATTCATGCGCGATGACGCTAACCGACAATAAGATCGATTACGTGCATTGGGATGACCCTAACGAGCTAGTGGATCGCCTATGATTACTCGACGCTTCGCGCCGAGCTGGCTACAGCATTCATGATAACGAGATCCTGTCAATCATAAAGGAACTTCGCGAAGTCGACCTTATTATAAATTAAACGGTTTCTCGATAAAACTAATCAGTCGATCAATGTCACTCGCATCGAAAAAGAAATGCCTATCAACAAATTGGGATTATTCGAACGGAGAAAAGAAGAAATCAGCATAAGCGATTGGGGTAAATTGGTGACAAGTTATTTACATCAAAACGCTCTGTGTCTACGGACTATGACGCGAGGTCGCGCAAGATTCGCCGTGTAACACAACTTGAGGCTGATATCGATGCCAGCAAACTGTACGTGGAACAATGTGTTAAAACGTTGAAGAATCAATAGAAAGAATCAGACGAGAAACTGATTACGTTCGAAAAGGACGTGCGAGCGACTTTGCGGATTGCAATAAACAAGCTACGGCATGCGATTAACACTAATTCAGAAACAGTTATAAACAACTAAGAAACGGCTATCGAATGACTAAGGAACGACAACGAATGGCTATCGAACAGGACAGGAACGGCTACGAACGGCTACGAATGACTATCGAACGGCTATCAAACGACTAAGGAACGGTTATCGAAACAACGATGGATTGGTGATCAAGGATAACAGAGATAGCGAAAAAAAACGGCTACGAACGACTATCGAATGGATCAGAAATGGTTATCGAACGGCTACGAATGGTAGCGGACGATAAAAGAACGGCTATTAAAAACCGATAAACGGTAGTGAACAGCTCAGAAATGGCTATGAACGATTAAGGAGAGACAACGAATGATCAAACGCACAGTGATACTCGGGACATGTATCGTTTGATCGACGAATCAAAACAATGATGGATCGATGATCGGGACTAACCGAAGAAGCGAAGAAACAACATTAGTTTAGAGCAGAGCTGTCCACGTTTTGCACTTTTCGGCCGATTTCCATGAGTCAACGCCTATCATCCCCTCCCCCTTACGTCTCGAGACACTTTACTACAGGAGCGGTGCATCTATAACGCGATGCCGTTCCCTACGCCTCGTCTGTCCAAGGTCAATATTTTAAATATGCAAGTTCTTTAAAATTTAGATATCTCTTTAGAATCTTAGATATCTCTTTATCTTAGATATCTTAAATATTTCCCTTTAGATATCTCTTTAAAATTATTTTAAATCGGCCGAAAAGTACAAAACGTGGACAGCTCTGGTTTAGAGAAACAGCAGTTGGTGAACGAACTACACGCACCGGCTAGAAAAAATTTTTCCCGAAGACATATCATAGTGCAGGGATACGATGACCTGTAGCAAGCTGACCTCGAGATTCTCCTTCTTCTTCTTTTTTACACTCATCAAACATCCGTCTGTATTTTCCCTCTCATGGGATAAAGCCACTGATAAATATGTTCAGTGTTCAGACACAAATCCTTTGTCAACGTGGTTACTAGTTCGTGATACGCATATATGTTGCACATTCATAAAATTTTTTTTGCCCTCCAGAGCATCGACAATATCATCTTTATAATAATCAAAATATTCAGAATCAAAATGCTTGGCATGCACGGACGGGTTCCGATAGCGCACGAGCCCGATAGTGCACATGTGTTGCTAATTGGTCAGTTAGAACACTAGGACCTTCTGATTGGTCAACTGTGCTGGATGCCTTAAGCATCGGGCGATATGTGTGGTTGTGTGCTATCGGGCTCGTTGACTAACGGGACCCTCCCGGCATGCACAATATATTTATAATTATAATCATAATTATAACGGAACATAATGAAATCAATTTTTTCTCACGTTGCTCGCAATCTTTATACAATCTTATTCAATGTTTTTCACAGCGTGCAAATGGGACACATATTACACGGAAATGTTAGATACAACGAATCCCTACAATTTGAACAGTATCGTCCATCCATTGCATCAAGTGTCTCAATTTTATGCTTTCGAACAGCATACATGTTTTTTTGACTATCCACGCCTTGCAATGCAATCATACGAAGGACATACAGCTAAAGCACCATCCGTGTAATAAAAGTGTAGAATGATGTTTTATTAAATTAAATTAAAGTAAATCCGGTATAAAATATATATATATATATATATATATATATATATAACAGGCTATACGCGCGAGATAAGACGAAATTCATGGAACTCTCTCTCTCACACTCAGTATCTATCGCACGTTATCTTTCCTATCTTTTCCTCTCGCACACTCGATATACTCTACTCTCACCTACCGCGAGCGCGTCTCTCCTTATATATTATTCTTACTCGCACACATAACGCGTGTCTCGTTGTTATTGATCGTTATTGTTACCAACGATCGATGCCGCACACGCGGCAATGGACCATTAAATCCAACATCCTACACTCGGCCATTCTGAAATAAAGGTCGCCTTGACCGTTCGTCATTTTAATCGTCTTCCGATATATCTTCGTAATCGTCGTCCTGTATCCAAGGCTTCATATAGTCATCTGCTTCGAAATTCCTCTAATAATAACGCCCATCTAGCCACTCGCACGCAGAGATCTCGTTTTGTCATTGTTTGCACAAACGCTCGACAATCTGTTATAATTTTGAATTTTATCCCTAACAAGTACGCACGAAATCGCTTTAATGCTTTAACAATTGCTAAAACTTCAAATTCGTAACTCGGATATTTCTCTTCCGCCGGAGTAGTCTTGCATAATATACCGGATGCAGTAATTGATCCGTACTGCTTCTTTGCAGAAGTATTGCTCCGAAACCGTACATAGACGCGTCGGCATGCAGCTCGGTTTCTGCGCCTACTCGAAATAAACTTAATACTGGTCTCTCACTCAGCATGACCTTTAATCGCTCGAAAGCATTTCTCTCAGCTGCACCGAACTGAAATCTCGCATCCATTTTCAATAGGTTCGACAGCGGACCGCGCAACCGTACTATAATTCGGGATAAATTTTCGGAAATAACCGCTCAAGCCCAAAAAGGACTGCATCTGTCGCGCATTTTCAGATTCCGGAAAGCCTAAAACTGCTTTAATTTTTTCTTCTGATGGTCGTATTGTGCCGTTTTTGACAATGTGCCCGAGAAACTCCACCACGCGACGCAGAAAACAACATTTTTTCCAGTTTATTTTTAAACCGGCTTGACTTGCGGTATCTAAAACAATTTTCAGATTTTTCAATCCGTCGTCTTCACTTTTTGAGAGTACAATTAAATCGTCCATATATACTGATACAATTTTCTGCTTCATTAAAGCTCTAAAAATTGCGTTAATGAATCTTTGAAAGACGGAAGGAGAATTACACAAACCAAAGGGAACTCTTAAAAATTCGTATTGTCCGTCCGGTACAATAAAAGATGTATATTTCACACTTGACTCATCCATTCATGAAAAAAAACCGTTCTTTAAATCGATCGTACTAAAAACTCTTGCGTCCTGCAATTGATCTAATTGATCTTCAATGAGGGGAAGAGGATATCTATCTTTAATTATTTTTTTATTTAACATACTATAATCTACACATAATCTATGTAAACCATTCTTTTTCTTTACAAGAACAATAGGACTCGCAAAATTTGAGACAGACTCTCGAATTATGCTCTCTCTCTCTTCCACTCATCGATTTGAGCATTTACAATATCTCTTTTGTACTGCGAAAGTCGTCGAGCTTTCTGGTAAACAGGCTCTTCATCCTTCAAAATAATCGTCATTTTGATATCTGTTTCTCGCGTCTGAATCGGCTTATAATTGTTTACCAAGTTTTCCACAACATGCTTGTGCTCAAGTTCAGATAACACGTCGACGTCTATTGTATTTGGATCATGTACAGCATCAATCATAAACATCTCGGGTCGCGTCCCGCTACCAACCGTTAACTCGCGAACCGGATTTATTGAAATTACGCCCTTTTTCAAATTAATTTCTACCGTATCGATAAAGTCTGCACCGATGATCAAATCACACGGTATAACATCATCGGGTGCGACTCGGATAAATATCGGATATACATTCCCGTCAATCGTAATATTCGCCTGAAATTCACCTAATATTTTCGCGCTAAAACCGCCTATTCCGCAGAATTCCATATTCGCCGCTCGCATCTCCGGTGATCCCATCATTACATATTCACTCGATCGCAGTATCGATATATCGCTTCCGGTGTCTATCAGTGCCGCAATGACTCGGCCGCCTAATGTCACTTCTTGCAGATATTTTTTTCAAGGCATCCGCGAGACCAACGCAACAACAGATTTTTCCGCATCGCCATTATTAATTTTCTTTTTACATTTGGAAGCTATATGACTACGCGCGCCGCATTCGAAACACTTGACTCCTAAGGTTTTTGTCGGGCAATTTACACCGACGTGTTCGCGCTCGCCACAATTATAACACCGCTTATCATCTATTGGAGTTTTCCTCCTTTTGTCGCTTTGTCACCGCTATGCCGACTCGAATATGTCGCTCCGCGATCGCGCAACGTTACCCTTTCAAAAGCTTTTAAAAGTTTTCAAAAGCTTTTAATAGCTCTCCACAGATGAGAATCCCTGGATGCGTGCTTGATCGCGCATCATAATATCCGGTATACCCTCTATGACGTATTCCAGCAGTTCGTCCTTCTCGACCGGTATTTTGTTGCCCATAATAGTTTTATCATACAGATACTCCTGGAACGTCTCGTCCTTCTTCCACGTACGATTCTCAAATTGTCTCCGTAAATGTAGTTTGCTCTCATGATGTCGAAACATAGTTCCCAACTCTTCCAGAAGCCTCTCGAAGGACATCTCAATGTACTCCGGCCTCGAATGGAACCATTCGAATGCTCGTTTTTTTAACCGCATTTCGATTAACAGCTTCGCGCAATCGTCGTCTAGGCGATACGTCGCCTTCAGAAATTTTAGTCTCTTTTCCCATCATAATTATTAGACACGCTGTCAAAACCATCCAATAGATCGGCCACCGTCGTCAAATTTACTCGTGGTCGTGTGCGAGACATCTCTCCATCGCCGAACATCGTCACCTCCATCGCTCCACCGGCAGGATTTCTCTTTAATTATCTGCGCAATTGTAAAATTTCGCGCCATGCGAGATCAAGCTCATGCTCGGCAAGCTCTCTTTCTCATTTATAGAGCTCAATCTCTCGTCGCTGTATATCCTCTCGCGGTGCGCTCTCTCGCAACGCGTTCTCTCGCGAAATGCTCTCCTGCGCCTCATCCTGTCTATCCTCGACACCACCAGACGCGATGCTCTCCATCCAGGAACCCGTTGGATCAGTCCCTTATAAACGCAGAATCAGCTTCAATTTGGCACCTGCTGTTGACAATCCACGTGCCTTCAGCTTCTCCTTCAATTCCACAACCGTTAAGCTATTTTGTTCGGACATTTTTCGCTATCTCTTGCCACGTATTCACTTCCGGAAAAGATTGAACCTCCTCGATCCCGAATCTTCTCGCCGCCTGCTATATCCCGGACGAGCTCCCAAAATGATGTAGAATGATGTTTTATTAAATTAAATTAAAGTAAATCCGGTATAAAAATATATATATATATATATATATATATATATATAACAGGCTATACGAGATAAGACGAAATTCGTGGAACTCTCTCTCTCTCACACTCAGTATTTATCGCACGTTATCTTTCGTATCTTTTCCTCTCGCACACTCGATATACTCTACTCTCGCCTATCGCGAGCGCGTCTCTCCTTATATATTATTCTTACTCGCACACATAACGCGTGTCTCGTTGTTATTGGTCAATACCAACGATCGATGCCGCACACGCGGCAATGGACTGTTAAATCTAACATCCTACAAAAGTAAATGGTACAAAATTTTGTACGTCCGTTTAGAGCACTAATTTTTGCAACAAACACTATTTTATCGATATATTTCGTGGAGTTCTCACTGCAGTCACTAATGCAATCAGCCGACAACGCGTGATCTTTGTTTACTTCCATTTTTATACATTAATCGCGCAAAAATCTTTCTAACAGAACACCGTTATTTACCGACGCGGACGTGTCGATGGGCGCTCAAACCTACTATAATTTGATGCGCTTCAATCCTCCTTATATCTTTCGTCTAAATCTTTCTTATCTTTGTGTTCAATACATAAGTATGATGTATCAATCATTTATTTACATCTCAGAAAGAATTCGCGCGTATCATCTTTGCTTATATGAACGGGAAAAATAAAGCAGCCGAACATCGGCGCTAATATATGAACTTTGCTTACTGAACGAGGAAAGCAAGGCCACAAAGCAGCTATCTTTGTGTTTAATACATAAGTATAGTATATCACTTATTTATTTACATCTCAGAAAAATTCGTATTATTTTCATTTATATGAAGCGCACTAGCCTAGCGCAAAGTCAAAGGTTCAATTCCCGGTAAAACCGAAAAATTGTATATGCTCACTCCTTTCTCGGAAGACAATGGAATGGCAAACCACCGAAATCTTGCCAAGAGAATCTCTCTAATCTGCCATTCGGAATCGGTATTAAACTGTAGGTCCCATATACGTATGACAATCTGGTACGCAATACAGGTATATGATAGAGAGATTCCCATGTTCAGGAACGAAGGACTATGAAGACTTTTCAAGTAGTCATTTCCCGGTTGATCTTTTACCAGCGTCTCCAGAGAGTAGTGGCGACATGAATCCTGTGATCCCGGGCCTTAAAAGCCATTGTTAGGGAGATGTTCTTTCTTCTTTTGCCGGAATATGTGCCACCCGAGATCTGGGGTGATTTTTGCTCGGGGGGCCTCCGATGTTATCTCCCGACTGTCGAAAAAGGTTTCTTTTCGTCTGCTTCCCCCAGAAAGGTCCCGATCATAATAACAGTTTTTTGAAAAACTCAAGCATTTTAGAGAAAAATGCTTTATACAAAAATTAAAGGGCTTAAAATAACCTATTTAATGATCATATCAGTTTTACTTTGAATAGCACTGTCAAGGTCACATAAAAAATACTTTGAATTTTTTAAATAGAAGCTTCCATTTTTTATTGCATATTCTTATAGCTTATCTCGAGAGCTTTTCAAAACACTATAATAAAATATTTTTCTTCAAGTACTTTTCGAGTTATGAGGCTTGAAATTCTTCATCAATCATTTCTTAATTTTATATAAACCATAAAATATCTAGCAAGATATTCATTTTTCGATTTTTCTTATCTTAATACTTTTATGTACAAAATAGTGAGAGGAATCGATTGGTGTAAAGAAAACACATAGTTGTTTTTAAGAAAAAATATGTTATTTGCAATTAGCAATCAAAAAATAAATATTTTAAAAGATATTTTACGGTTTATGTAAAATTAAGAAATGATTTCAAGTCTCATAACTTGGAAAGTACTTAACTAACTTAATTATAGCCCGAAAGGTTCCGATGATTGCCCCAATCATAAAATTACAACAACAAAAAATATAATTAAACGCGATATCGCAAATTATCATTTCTATGGGAGATTTCAGTACAGCTCTCGTAATTCTGTCTGGCGCAGCCACTTCGCGTCTCATTAAGATCCAAAGATTATTCGGGCCGAAGGACATGCAACGTCTCAATATATTATACACAGAATGGGGCATTTATAGTGACACAAGCAATTTTTTTCGAAAACGAAGCGAGATATAAAAAAATGTTTCAAACAAAAGTTATATGGCTTGAAGGAGATCATAAGATGGTGTCATTTGAATAGCTATTTGAAAGTCACATGAAGATTAGGTTAGATCAACTTCAATTTTTTAAATGCCTACTTTTTATTACATATTCTTGTAGCTTATCTCAAGAGTTTTCCAAAACATTATAATTAAGTTAGTTAAGTACTTTCCAAGTTATGAGACTTGAAATCATTTCTTAATTTTACATAAACCGTAAAATATCTTTTAAAATATTTATTTTTTGATTGCTAATTGCAAATAACATATTTTTTCTTAAAAACAACTATGTGTTTTCTTTACACCAATCGATTCCTCTCATTATTTTGTACATAAAAGTATTAAGATAAGAAAAATCGAAAAATGAATATCTTGCTAGATATTTTATGGTTTATATAAAATTAAGAAATGATTGATGAAGAATTTCAAGCCTCATAACTCGAAAAGTACTTAAGAGAAAAATATTTTATTATAGTGTTTTGAAAAGCTCTCGAGATAAGCTATAAGAATATGCAATAAAAAATGGAAGCTTCTATTTAAAAAATTCAAAGTATTTTTTATGTGACCTTGACAGTGCTATTCAAAGTAAAACTGATATGATCATTAAATAGGTTATTTTAAGCCCTTTAATTTTTGTATAAAGCATTTTTCTCTAAAATGCTTGAGTTTTTCAAAAAACTGTTATTATGATCGTTCTGATACACCCCGTATATGTAGAAGAGACCGGGGACAAAAATAAAATTTTTTGTATTATAGGTTACTAATTAATTATCATTAGAAATATGAAAAAGGTTATATGTTAAAGAATCCTATTTATTATTATACCTATGTTTTAATATCCAATAATAGGTATTTAAAGCATTATTATAGTTTTTCGCAAGTACGTTAATTGTTATTTTTATCCTGGGGGTCGGGGATGAAAGTAACATAGTCTGGAGATAAAAGTACCAATTCTTATTTTCGGAAAAATAAAATAAATATGACTTATTATGTAATATGATTTAATATATAAAATAAATATGAAAAAAAGATCAATTTAAGACAACTTTTATTATAATCTTTTATTAAGCAAGATAACTTTTTTATAAACTTGTATTATATTATATTAAAATAAAAAATAAAATAACTATTTATTTTTATTATCTTTGAAAAACTTAAAATAAATAATCTTCATTCAGCAAAATAATTATAAGTAATATCATAAAATAATTATAATTAATATCAAATTAGTCTTGTACTTTTTTAAGTCTAAATAATAGCTTAATTCTAAATAATAATGTGAAAATTGCATGATAACTACTTATACAAAAGATGTTGGTATTTATTCCAAATTACAATTATGATATACGCAATAAGAATCGCCTTTGGTACAGTTATTATGGGACCAGCCCTTATACTTTAAGTATTAAAACATGTTACTTTCGTCCACAGTATCCTGTTACTTTTGTTCCTAAACACATTTTTTAGAATAAAAACATTATAACCTAAATATGATGCAAGAATTAGCCAAATCAACTATAAAAACTTTAGCCAAATCAATTATAAAAACTTATGTATACATTTTAGAAGATTACACCGGCAAATAATTATGTCAATATATACACTTTAATTAGGCATAGATACAAAAAAACTAAAACAAGAAATACTTAGGTGAATAATGCAAATACACTAATTTCACTCCTGCATGTGCAACAGGCGCGATCGTTCTACATAAATTAGCTAACAAAGAAGAGAATCAGGGCGTACGCGTTTGACTATATAGTACAAATTATTAAACATATTGGGTAGTTTATTACGAGGTTTGTTACTTTCATATCGATGTTACTTTTGTCCCCGGTCTCCCCTATATATACGTATGTATAATTAAAACTTAAAATTAAACAGTTTATATCACGCATGTAATAACATCAATTAAAAATAATTAAATCGAATTATTAATTATTTTATACACCATAAAAAATATTACAATATAACAATATTAGTAAATATATATATATATATATATTGATGCTGTCGGGATATGGCTATTATTAATCTAATTTATAGATATTTTTCCATCTTTGTTTCTTGAGAATTGTGCTAAAGTTTAAATTAAGTCTGATTAATTTTAATTATCCTTAAATGTATACCATTCTTTGGTGCTAATAGCCATGATTTAGGATCATTTATGTAGGATTTTTGCGTTTTATCGCAAATTTCAACTTTATAGTTTCGTAATATCTTTATAAGACCAATCTTTGTCTGATAAATAGCAAAGCGGGCACCTGAAAATAAAATAATTATTATTATGAGAAAAATTTCTCGATTAAAATAATGTTACATGTGAAATCAAAGCAAACAAAACTGAAGGAAATGTATTTAAATCTATTTATATTGTATCATTTTACCAATGCAATTTCTTGGCCCATCAGCAAAAGGTAGATAATGCATCGGATGTCTAATTTGTATTGCTTCGTCATTGAATCTTTCTGGATCAAAAACATCTGGCTTCGGATAAATATCCGGATCTCGATGAATACAGAGAATCGGAATTAATACTTTTAGATTTTTTGGTATATTAAGTGTGCTACCACTAAAAGTATAACTTTTTGTCGATTGTCGTGTAAGATATGGCACTGATGGATATTTTCGTAAAGTTTCTGCATATATTAAGAACAATGTAAGGAAGAATTATATATTTGAAAATTTCTTTGTGAAATTTAAATTATCCAAATGTGTGCATACACATATGTTTTAAAAATTATTAACAATAAAACTATTGATATTATATTGATACGAAAAATTAATAGTAAATCTTCCTATTATTAATTTTTTTCTTTGAATGATGTACCTTTAAAAACTTTATCCAAGTAATTCATCTCTTTTACATTTTCATATGATAAATTGCTACCGTGCTTAGTGTATTCTTGATTAATTTCTTCACGCAACTTGTCTTGTATATGTTGATTTAATGCCAATTCATAAAGCGCATTACTCATAGTCGTCGATGAAGTTTCAAAACCGGCAGCAAAAAATATAAACGCTTGAGCAGCTATAAAGTTTTCGGTCATCTCTGAAATGTGATATTTTTTCATCATTAATTTTAATTCTTTAAATATAACAAATTGAATATTACAAATTATGAATAATCTAATATTTGATACAAATAATGTATAATATTAATGTATAATATTAATGTATTATATAGTACAATTAATCTATAAATTTATGTATGCATAAACTCATAAACATTTTCAAGAATTTAAAAAGTTATCATTTTGCAAAGTTTTTATATCACACAAAATTTTCATAAAAGTACATAATCATTACTTACTGATATTGCCCACTTTATATGGATTCTTTTTTATTTCGCGCAGTATATCAATGAAATCATGCCTAATGACATTATTTATTTCTCTGTAATGCATGGCTTCTGTGACAAAACGTATGAAGAAATGGTTGACCTCCGTTTGTATGATGTTTGGTATGATATAACTGAGCATTTCATAAAACCATGGAAAGATTTCTTTCATTCTGAATCGCAGCATATTATTCCAAGTTGGCAGAAAGATCATTTTTCTCATTCTTCGAAATTCGCTGTCTTTGTCTAATAGAGCATTCATCTCGATGCCGAATCCGCAAGTACCGATTACATCGATCGTATATTTTGACATTATCTCACGGCAATCTATAGGTTCGTTTTTACTCACCAATTTCTCAATATATTGTTCAAGATAATCGGCGCATTCCGATATTAAAGGGAACATTTCTTTTGTTTTAGCGGATGTAAAAGCGGGCGACAATCTTGTCCTTAAAGGTCGCCATCTTTTATATTCTAAAGCGCCAAGATGCTGCGACAGTAGATCAGCCTACGATATAATAAAAACATAATTATAATCAAATAAATTTTCCATTTTTTTTAAATTATAACAATTTGATTGAAGAAACTCAAGACTTTTTAAAACTAACATGATTTTTCAATAATGGTTATTAGAAAATGTTAATTGATTACACAGGCCTGCGAGGTTAAGTTACAAAGAGCAGAGATCAGGTGAATCTAAGAGATTTTGTGATGCTGGAAACAAATCTGGTCGCAGAATTTCATCAGTACGTTAAATTTTTGAATAATTTGTAGTTGAATGGCCCAAAAATCGTTATTTTGACCAATTTTATGAATTTATTATGGGAAAACTAAATTTTTTCAAATATTTCTGTCAATGGCATCGTATAGTACTCCTTTCGTCTTTCAAATTCGCTTTCGATTATTGACGCACGATTTTTTTTCGCTGAGACATGCAAGTTAAGATCGATTATGCATAAGGATCCAATAAACCATTCTAAATCAACTGTGCCTTCTCTCTATTTCACTACGAATCAAAATTAAGATAAGAACATACATTTTTAAATATTTTATGTTACGCTTTGAAATTAAAAATGGCGCATTCAATATGGTAGACAACACAATAAAAAGAGATAAAAATTTAAAAAAATTTATCAAAATGTGTACCTGTAAATATTTTTTTACAATACTTTTTTAGACAATCGAATCTGACATATGTCAATCTTCTCAAATTTCAAGATAGATCTATCATTTGATGTGTAAATGTTCTTATAACTTCATACTTATATATCTTAGGGAAAAAAAATCGTGCAGCGGTAATCGAAAATGGATTTGAAAGGTGAAAATATGTACTATACAATGCCATTGACAGAAATATTTCAAAAAAATTAGTTTTCCGCACAATAAATTCATGATATTTGCCAAAATAGCGATTTTTGGGCCATTCAACTACAAATTACTCAGAAACCTGACATGCTACGCAAATTCTGCGGCTAGATTCGATAGCGTCACAAAATCTAGTAGATTCACCTATTCTGCTTTTTGTAATTGACAAATACTCAAATTTCGCGGACCTATGTTATTAAAAAATCATCACAGTATATAAAATTATCACATTTATAGAAATACATTTATTCGAATATTAAAATTCAAATATTATAATATACAATTTAAAATATTTACATACTTCTTCACTAACAATAGGCAGTTCTCTATCGGCAAACTTAGAAAAATCTTTGATAAGAATATCCTTAATTAAATCTGGATCTTTTACAATAAGAACGGGTGTTATTCCAATGAATATTCCAATCATGGATTCTTCTTTATACTCATCGTATATGTCCATTAAATAATCACCTGCATATTTTTTATTAAGCATAACATCTTTATAATTACCAAAAACTGGTATTGGTTTTGGACCGCGAATGTCACGTGATTTCCAAAAATCATAGATTGATGTAAGATAATAATAAACAGCGAGAAATATAGCCGCAATACCGCATAGTATTTCCCAAGTTCCCATCATTCTGAAGCTGCCAATCAATTATTTCGAGCGATGTTTGCTAAAAAAGTAAAAATAATATTTCGTTATAAAAATTCATTTTAGAAAATTCAAAATTTAATGAAGGATTGTCACGGTCTTATTTAGGCTCCATCCGCTGTTATTGGCACAGTGAGGATATTGTTATTCACTAAAAGGATTTTGAGAGATTAATCTATACTCTATAGCTCTATCTTTGTGCTTTCGGTACCGTTTCTCACAGAAGGCCAGTCGGAAATCAACATGCAGTACATGCAAACACTTCCACCGACACTTATTTGGTCAGCCAGCAACCTTCCAGGGATCTTCCATGGCAATCGGCATTGCATCCATTAAGCGAGATGTCAACATAGTGCTGGAGTTGCATATCATCATTTTAAAAAGCAACATTAAATGTGAGATCTGGATAGCTCAGTGGTCTAGAGCAGTGCCCGGAAAGCGAAAGACTCGATTCTTTATTCAACCATTTGCACCTTACATATTTTTCTAGTTCACGAATACTGTTTTCTGGCAGTTATTCTTTAAGCTAAAAAGTGTGTAAATGCTCTCTTCACATTATACGTTTTAATGCCGTTGCCGGATGGATTCTGTCGCTCATTGCTGAATGTGTGTACAGACACGTCTAACCTCTTAACGCATACATTTTATATTTACTAGAAAATACCGAATCCGTAAAGAATTTTAAAATTTTCCATTATTTTCAGAAATTGATGTTCAATATATCGTTAACTACAAATCTTTCATATTCAAAACACATTGTTTCGTATTATTTTCAATTTCGCTTATATTTCTGTAACGTCTATATTTTATCATGTATCTATCATTATTATAAGTATCTAGAATGGTCTATTTAATAATCTTATTAGTCTTACTCACATCCGTTGTCGAAATGTTATTGTTGTATTGTAACAAATTATTACCGGTTTCGAGTCGATTGTTATGAAAATGTGGCTACTTGGAAAAGACGAAATGATCATAAGATTTCGTAAATTCTCGGAACATTCGAGATTTATGAGAATTCGTGACATATAAGCTTTTTGGAGCCGTTGGACACCAATAATCTACCGCCGCCTTGACTAATTGGATGTTTGTGCAAGTTTACGCAATAAAAAAATTATTAAATCAAGAGGAAGAGTTTTCACTTTATCGCTCTCTAATGAGCCGTGGTTGTAACAAAACAAATTTAGAGATTTATGCCTTGATTTGCTGCCTTGCCGCCTGTGGAACGTTCCGGGATTAATGCACAAGAAATCAAACATGCGTATAAAAAAAATGAACTAAAGATCTTTTATAATTTATTATTAAATTATGCTTTATATTTACCAATATACTAATTCCAATGACATAAGCTTTTAGCTATTTCTATAGCCGATAATTTTAAGAATTGTATAAGGCGTAGTAGGGTTGTAATTTGTGTATGCAAGTTCAATCAAATTTTATTTATCTGAGCTACGAAAATATTTTGTTATACTTTATATAGTTTTAATTTTATATTATTTTTCAATACTGCAAACAAAAGATTTACAATAAGAGAAAAAGATTATTGAGATCTCAAATATGATTCAAAATGTTGTTTGTTTTACCTTTTTACCAAAAAATTAATAATATATACACAGAAAAGAAAAGTAAGAAAACTGAATAGCTTTCTGCACGTATTAATGCAAACTGTTGAAACTATACTGCCATTGTTTTTTATGTCCTATGTTAATACATAATATAATATATAATTAATTATAATTAATTTAAGATATACAATTAGATAACATTAAATATTTTTTTACAATGCAGAACGGTTCTAAGAAAAGATAAAAAGCGAAATGTACAAAGCAAATATTTGTTCGTCGTTATTGCTAACAAAAGTTTGAGATCTAAGTTTTTATAAGTTTATTTATGTATTCAAATTAAATATGAAATAACATATAGTATTGAATTAAGTAAAAATTTTATAAAAAAGGAAGAAGAGAGAGTGATAATTTTTTGAAATAAAAGTAACATGAAATTAACACAATACATTTTGCATAAATGGATATAAAGGATTAAGTTGTTACGAACTTAAAAAAATCGGAAAAAATTTATTTCCTATATTTGGAATATAAACTAAAATAATTTTTATGAAAATATATACAATTTATCACATAATAATTCTTAAATGTATAGCATATATTAAATATAATCATAAAATTTTAAATATATAATATATATTTCTTAAACCATATCTATCCAGTGATAATGTTTTATCGCATTCTAGAAGATAAAAGAAAATCATGTTTAAATTTACTTGGAATATGTTATCTAGGAAAATTATGTATGTGTCGTAAAATTCTCTTTTATCTAGAAATAGTAGAAGTGAATAATATATTACCATATATATTACCGTAAAATATTCATACATTATGTAGGAGAACGTTGAATATGTCTAAAATGTGTAAATAATTTGATATTTATTTTCGTTATTTTTTTCCACAACTATTTTTGTCCTACAACTTGATGGGAGAAAATATATTGCGATATAATCTTCTTCGCATATATCACATACATATATTGGACATACATTTATATGTACAGGGTATCCTAGACCATCCATACACCCCTTTTCTTTCAAAAACTAAGCATTTTAGAGAAAAACGTTTTCGACAAAAATTGTATGGTTTTGAGGGAAACATAAAACGGTGTCATTGGTTTGATGCCTTGGATGGCATCGTTAAAGTCAGATCAAAGACACCTTTAATTTCTTAAATGGAACCACCTATTTTTTATTGTATATTTTTATAGCTCATTCCCGAAACTTTCCAAAACACTATAATAAAATATTTTTCATCAAGTATTTTTCGAGTTATGAGGCTTGAAATTATTTCTTAATTTTACATAAACCATAAAATATCTTGTAAAATATCTTGTAAAATATTCATTTTTCGATTATTTCACTTATATATTTCACTTATATAATCTTATATATTTTATGTACAATTTTGAGGGGAATCAATTGGTGTAAAGAATCCATAATTGTTTCGAAAAAAAATATGTAATTTGCAATTAACAATTTCATATTTTTTCTTCGAAATAATTATGTGTTTTCTTTACACCAATTGATTCCTCTCATTATTTTGTACATAAAAGTATTGCAGTAGGATAATCGAAAAAGAATATTTTACTAGATATTTTACGGTTTATGTAAAATTAAGAAATGACTTCAAGCCTTATAATCTGGGAAAGTACTTAATGAAAACTAACTTAATTATAGTGTTTTGGAAAGCTCTCAATATGAGCTACAAGTATGTGTAAAAATACATAGGATATTCTATTTAAGAAAATTGAAATGACCTTCACGTGACCTTCAAATGACTCTTCAAACCAATGGTACCGTCTTATGGCCCCCTTGAAACCATATATCTTTTATCTGAAACATTTTTCTGTAAAACGTATTATTCGAGAGATATTTAGATGCGTAATTTAAAATAGGACACCCTGTATATATATGTATGTATATATATATATACACAATAATTATGCACTATAGAACTATAAAGTTATAGATATATATACATATAATTATGTACATAAATAATCTTTTTCTGCGTAGTCATAACTTGTATGAATAGATTATTTGTAAGAATAAGGTTTAGATGTTGCATAGAAATAGGAAAAGAGTAACATCATATTTGTAAAACTGGAAATATATTTTAAGTTGTGGAGGATGGACTATATATGTTGATGCTGCCTTATAAAATAATATTTATTACGATATGCAACTTATATTAACCTTTTATGGTAATCATATTATTATTATTTATTTATTACATACACCTATTTAAGTTTTCGAAGTTTTAATTTCTTTTTTTTTTATTTTAAACCTAGTACTGGCTAAATTTCAATTTAAATTTCATTTTGTTTAAGAAAAAGAGTTTAGAAATCTAATACAATGGCAGTATTGCAGCATGTCTTATTTGAATTAAATCTGACCTTCTAAATTTTCTTGGATTCTTCATATGTAAAACAAAATTTTATTTTATAAAGAATATTGCAATAATAATGAAATCTATAATAGTAAATATGTAATAAAAATTTAATTAAATCAATAATTTTAACGTGTAATTTATATTATAGTAATATACCGGATGGTAATTAATAAATGATTTAGTAGTACAAAAATGTAGTTGGCTTCGAAGTGCTAAAAATGCATATACAGGGTGTTAAAAAAAAACCCTGAGGTACTTCGCATGCACGTAGCTCTCAAACGTTTTTAGCAGTTTCTCCTTTTACTGCTTTACTGCCAACGCCCTTGCATCTCTGAAACATGTGTTTATTAGTGTTTATGCTGAATATTTATTTTTATGACGACTGACCTCACAAACGATGTGACAAAAGGTGCCTTATGAACTCCTTTTATGAAAATGGCTCGTTATGCTGCGGCTATTCGCGCACTAAGACACCAATATAAACCTAAAAAACTCCCGTGCGACAACACTTTAACAAGGTCAGAATTCAAATTTTTCTAATTGTGCTTTTGTGACGATTTTTTTAAAATCGCTGTTAAGTTTAATTTTCTTTGCAATTTCGCACCATCCAAGCTTGATTGTGTTGTTTTCAGCTTAATAAAAAAGTTTCAACAACATGCATCGTTTAAAAAAAAAAAGAAAAAAGAAAAAACAAGAAAACAACAAGAGTTCGAAACCGACATAAAAAACGAAATTAAAACTATTGAGCGAGATGCTTGACTAGCGAGATGCTTGACAGGGTATTTATAGTCTTCCAAAGACGACTCGAGTTCTGCTTAAGCTCAAATGGAAATCACATCAACATATAATTTATTAAAAGTCAATGTCTTAGGATTATTTTGGTGTCCTGTGCGCTTACTTTTTCATATTATTAAATTTTTTATATACAGGTTTAAAAATTCATGTTATTTTTTAACACCCTGTATATTTTTTGCAGAAAAGATATATAAATAAATTTTACAAAAAGGTATGAAATTCCTTTAAAAAACCTTACAAAGGTAAAAAATATACGGCAAGTACATTGTTCGAAAATCATATTTCAAATTAAAATTAAAACTCGAGTCATTGCACTCGATAATAAGAAAAGGAAAGAGTCGAGGGCCCCGACCATTCACTGAGCGCCCCTGGCAGCCGGTAACGATGTATCGCGTCGTCAATTCAAATTCAAAACAGCGCGTCCTTCTCGAAAGATCCCATAACAAATCATCACACACTAGACCGACAAATTTAAACATTGTAACATTAACGTTGAACTCTCGAGAGATCTGGATCTTTCGAGAAGGACTCTAGTATAAATTGACGAATATCGAGCTCGGCCTCTTTTCTCGAAAAGTTAAAGAAGCGTGGATATCGATCTCCGGCAAGTCAAAAAATTCTCGTCGATGCTCGTGGTATATACGTATATACATATACATATTGTTATCTTCGCTGCTTGCGGATTCGGGAAATTTTGCTCGAATTTTTCGAACCTTTCTCTGTATCAAACTAAAGTGGGTGTACGTTTCCTTTATTGTGATTCGTAAAAGAAATAAAATGTGTATCATTATTTGATTCTCGTTACATTTATTACTAAATGACCCGCCGTTATACTGTCCATCGATCGTGTTACATTATTCAACATAAGTGGTCCTTTGAGCCGGATACTTTTTTTTGCAAACAGCTTCCGTGGATAGTGGCGAAGATAGTGAAGTAAGGTTGTCATTGCTTCTGAGTGCAATTACCTGAAAATCAAAGAATCATGAGTCAAGATATTAAGGCACTTGTATCGACTGCCATCGAGCTTTACGGCAAAATCGCGCGCACGCACGAAAACCTGCTTAAGCTCGGCATTGCCAAGATCACCTTGGGTGCGGTCGAAGCGCGCTTGCACATGCTGGAGAAGTACTGGAGCAAGTTCGACGGATTGAACGACGAGCTCGCAGAGCGTCACGCTCAACTTGCTAACAGCGATTACCTGAAACAAGATATACCAGCGTTAGCCGAAGAGTCGTACTTGGTCAACAAAGGTCAGTTGCTGGACCTGAAATGTGAGCTCCAAGCGAAGGAATCCACCGCGTCCACATCTGCTTCTTCTGTAGCGTCCTCGTCAGCACTGCGTACCACGCTACCCCGCATCCAGCTGCCTGTCTTCACCGGCAAGTACGAGGATTGGCCAGCCTTTCGAGACTTATTTCAGTCCCTCATAGGCCAAGACACGTCGACGAAGTCTGTAGAAAAACTCCATTACTTGAAGAGTTGCGTTAAGGGCGAAGCGGATTTACTGATACGTAACTTGACCACCACTGAAGCCAATTATGACCGAGCCTGGCAAACCTTGGTCGATTATTACGAGAACAAACGCTTGTTGATCCGCGCTTACCTAGCGAACTTCCTCGCGCTACCCAAAATGAAGAGCGAGTCCGCCGTCGAGTTGAGGAAAATATTCCATGGTATCAAGACGACAGTTAGCTCTCTTGAAGGTATCAAACGGCCCGTAACCAGCTGCGAGGACTTGTTCGTGTATCTCGCCGTCGATCTTCTCGATAACCGCTCACGCCGCGAGTGGGAGAGTTCCATCAGTGATACGTCCGAGCCACCTAGTTACGCTTCACTGGAGCAGTTTCTCGAGCGACGACTACATACTTTAGAGTCCATGCTACCCGGTGAAGACCGAAAACCCTCCAGGCAAAACCGGGAACAGCGAAGGGAGCTCAAAGGCGTCGCGGTCAACGCGCAGCCACCATGCCCATAAGCAAGCTTCCAAGGAAGGAGGACGTGGACGTTGCTCCGTCTGTCAAGGAGATCACTTCGTGATGTTCTGCGAGCAGTATAAAGGTAAAACGGCTTCGGAGCGTAAGCGTCACGTAACTGATAACAATATGTGCGTGAACTGCCTCGGACGACGCAAAATAGAGGAGTGTACTTCAAAAAAGAACTGCTCCGCGTGTGGTGACCGACATCATTCTTCGTTACACGACGCGTTCATTCAAACCGCGAGTGTAAAAACTACACACGTCGCGCGTAGACCGAATTTTTCCCCGGCGACTGTTCTCTTCGCTACCGCTCGCGTCCGCATATCCGACCGCCACGGTTCTTGGCATCCGGTTCGCGCGCTCGTAGACCAAGGCTCGGAGTCGTCCATTGTTTCCGAACGTCTCGCTCAGCGCCTGAAGCTACCTCGCTCTTCAGCATCGGTTGCAGTGTATGGGGTTGGCGGAATGAAGAACGGCGTTTCGAGAGGCCGGGTGGCCCTCACGTTGCAGCCTCGTCAAGGCGGTTCCACAATCGCTATCGCTGCCCTGGTGTTGCCGAAGCTCAGCATCTATGCCGGTGGATTTAGCGATCGTATTGAAGAGTGGCCGCACATTCGGGGTCTAGAGCTAGCGGATCCCAATTATTGCTCCTCAGATCCCTTGGATCTACTACTAGGCGCCGACGTTTACGCCAACATCCTCGACCAGGGCCTACACAAGGGAAACCAAGCATGCCTGTGGCTCAACAGACGACGCTAGGATGGATTCTCTCAGACGCCATCGGCGAGACGACAATGAGACACCACGTCAACACACATCTATGCGGAACCGAAGAGGATCTAGCCAGCCTGGTGCGCCACTTCTGAGAACAAGAGGACCTTCAGCTGACAGTCTCGTCCTTCACTAAGGCAGAACTAGAGTGCGAGGAGAAGTATCTACGCACTCACTCTCGAACTTCAGATGGGCGATATGTCGTTCGGCTCCCGATAATTGAACCCTTGCCTGACCTCTCTGGAACTCGGCTTGTTGCGTGCCGTGCCCTAAAACACATGGAGAAAATTCGAGAGGGAAGTCGCCTTCCAACATCAGTATTCAGAGTTCATGCGGCAATACTTGGACCTAGGTCACATGACGCTAGCTCCGCTCTCAGCTGCCGGACTGCACGATCGCGCTTGCTACGTGCCTCATCACGGAGTGATGCGCGAAGCAAGCGCGTCCACGAAACTCATAGTAGTCTTCAACGGCTCGGGCTCCTTGCCCAATGGAGACAATCTCAACAAGTTTCTAAGCACCGGGCCCAATCTGCTTCCAACCTTGGCCAACATCTTGCTGCAGCGGCGTCATCGTTATGTCATCGCCACAGATATCGAAAAGATGTACAGACAAATTAGCATCCACTCTGAAGATCGAGGCCTGCAACGAATACTGTGGAGGGAATCCGCCCAGAGCGAAATGAGAGAATACTGGCTTAATACTGTTACTTACGGATTGTCCTGCGCCCCATTCCTTGCTATCCGCACCTTACAGCAACTCGCCACTGACGAAAGTCATCTATATCCACAAGGCGCCGCGATCCTCCGCTCAGATGTTTACATGGACGATATTCTAACGGGCGCCGCAACCTTACAAGAAGCCCAAGACATCCAACAACAGCTGGTCAAAATCTGCAGGGCGGGCGGCTTCCCCCTCAAGAAGTGGTCAGCCAACCACTGCCAGCTGTTATCGACCTTATCAGCTGAAGATTGCTTTCAACAGGAGATGCGATGTGACGACCTCTTCAGTTTCTCTACAAAGCAAATTGCTCTATCCTCGGTAACGAAGCGAACGGTCCTCTCACTGACCGCTAAGTTATTCGATCCCCTTGGTTGGCTTGCTCCGACTACGGTGCTGGCCAAGATCTTTATTCAATCGACATGGCTTCTCGGAGTGGATTGGGACACACCTCTTCCGGAAGCCGAGGTTCGAAAGTGGCGGAGGTTCCAGGCCGAGCTGTATCTCCTGGAACAAATTCAGATTCCCCGGTGGTTGGGCGGAGGAACCACCGATAGCAGGCTGGAGATCCACGGTTTCGCTGACGCCTCTGTCCGGGCCTACGTGGCAGTCATCTATCTGAGAATGGAGAAGGATGGGATCACAGACGTGAGACTGATCGCCGCAAGAACAAAGGTCGCATCCCTGAAGCAGATTACATTACCTTGACTGGAACTCTCGGCCGCAACCCTACTGGTACGTTTGGTCGCCCACTCATCGGGGCGGCTGAAGCCCCTCTTCATCTTTGGTCCGACTCCACAGTCGTGCTGGGCTGGATACGCAGACATCCATCCTCTTGGGCGACCTTCATGGCCAATCGAGTAAGTGAAATCCAGACTACGCTCCCAGACGCTCAATGGCATCATATTCCAGGACGCGAAAACCCCGCCGATTGCGCGTCTTGTGGGCTCTACCCAGGCGAGCTGATAGAGCACCCGCTTTGGTGGCAGGGGCCCCCTTGGCTGCTGACAGAAAGCAGCTCTTGAACAATCTACGGGGACGACCTCAGTAATGATGACCTGCCGGAGAAACGCACGCGCGTCCAAACCGCCACGATAGACGAGTTCAAGGACGAGAAACCAGAGTTGCTGCGAAGATACTCCTCCCTGCAACGTCTACTGCTGATTACTTCCTGGTGTCGCCGATGACTGCCAGGACACCATCACTTCAGATCATTCTCAATGGGCGCTGTGGAACTCGAGGATTCCCGGCTGCTCTGGCTGCGCCTTGTTCAAGCTGCTCGTTACACGAAGGAATTAGCTGCCTTGCGAGGAGGGAAACCGCTACCCAATCGTAGCCCGCTTCAGAAATTGAGTCCGTTCCTGGATGAGGCCGGCATCCTGCGCGTAGGCGGAAGGCTGCGCCACGCCCAGATGCCGTTCGACAAGGCGCACCCCATAATTCTGCCAGCTACTTCAAGAATCACTCGACTCATCGAAGACTACCACCGTAAAATGCAGCACGGTGGAGTACAACTAACTCTGTGCTCCATTCGCCAGGAATACTGGATCCCTCGTGGTCGCTCCCTAGTAAAAGATCACATCAATAGATGTCTGACATGCTTGCGTTGGCGGGTAGCTATTTCTCAGCCTCCCATGGGGGATCTCCCAGCGCCGAGGATCACACCAGGCCGTCCCTTTTTGAGCACGGGCATCGACTACGCTGGACCGATCTGGCTACGATGCAGCAAGGGGCGTGGAAACAAGGCGAGCAAAGCATTTATAACGATATTTATTTGCCTAAGTTCCAGAGCAGTCCACCTTGACGTCGCCTCGGACTACACAGCAGATGCCTTCTTGGCCGCCTTACGCCGATTCGTCGCTCGACGGAGGATGTGTCGCATGCTGTACAGCGACTGCGACACAAATTTCGTCGGAGCTGACTCCAAGCTCAAGGAGCTGTTTTCCGCCGCCAGTCAGGAAGGACAGCGTGTCGCCGCCTTCGTAGCCCACGAGCGGATTCAATGGCACTTCAACCCTCCGGCGGCACCCAACTTCGGAGGGATCTGGGAAGCCGCAGTAAAGTCGATGAAGTACCATCTCCGGCGCGTAATCGGGGACGCTACACTGACTTATGAGGAAATGGCGACATTACTGGCTCAGATAGAAGCGTGCTTCAATTCGCGACCGATCCAGCCTTTGTCCGACGATCCTGAGGACCTCAGCGCACTGACTCCGGGCCACTTTCTGATTGGTTCTGCCCTCACTGCGATTCCAGAGCCGTCCGTCGCCGAGTTGCCTCTCGCGCGTCTCACCCGGTGGCAAATGCTGCAGAAGATGAAGGATCATTTTTGGAATCGGTGGGCTAAAGAATATTTACACACTTTGGCTCATTGACCGAAATGGTCCCGAACCAGCCAAGAAGCGTCGGGGACCTCTGCCTGGTTCTTAACGAGCTGACATCTCCCACGAAGTGGCCTTTCGCTTGCATCGCAAAGCTATATCCAGGAGCCGACGGTCACGTACGCGTCGTAGAGATTCATACCGCGACAAAAACACTTACGCGGCCAGTGACGAAATTAATCTTCTTGCCCGGCGATGGCGAGCTCCCGAAAACATGCTCTGACAACCCGGAAAAATAACTATCTTCCTCCTTTTTGTTTTCTCAAAGGTAACACTTGCGTTAGTTTTTTGGTTGAATTTCTCTTACTTACCTTGTACTCATCGCTCACACGAAATCCGATCTTATCCGTGCCGCCTCACTTAAAAAAAAAAAAATTACGGGTCCGTTGCAACAATCACTGCAATTAAACAGCTCAATCACCGATATTCCCGCGGCCGTGGCGCATCTTTTCGCCCGAAGCCTCGAGCGAGGACGGAATGTTCGAAAATCATATTTCAAATTAAAATTAAAACTCGAGTCATTGCACTCGATAATAAGAAAAGGAGAGAGTCGAGAGCTCCGACCGTTCCCTGGCAGCCGGTAACGATGTATCGCGTCGTCAATTCAAATTCAAAACAGCGCGTCCTTCTCGAAAGATCCCATAACAAATCATCACACACTAGACCGACAAATTTAAACATTGTAACATTAATGTTGAACTCTCGAGAGATCTGGATCTTTCGAGAAGGACTCTAGTATAAATTGACGCGAATATCGAGTTCGGCGCCTTTTCTCGAAAAGTTAAAGAAGCGTGGATATCGATCTCCGGCAAGTCAAAAAATTCTCGTCGATGCTCGCGGTATATACGTATATACATATACATATTGTTATCTCCGCTGCTTGCGGATTCGGGAAATTTTGCTCGAATTTTTCGAACCTTTCTCTGTATCAAACTAAAGTGGGTGTACGTTTTCTTTATTGTGATTCGTAAAAGAAATAAAAGTGTCTTGTGTATCATTATTTGATTCTCGTTACATTTATTACTAAGTGACCCGCCGTTATACTGTCCATCGATCGTGTTACATTATTCAACAACATAAAAAATATTCCACCTTGTATGCAACAAAACGTTTAATAAAAAGATACCCTTATAATAAATAATTTATTAAAATTTTCCCTCAAAACGTATATATAATTTTCCTAAAAAAAATCAAAACTAAATATGAAATCAATAATTAATTAATCAAGTACATTGAAGCAATTGATAGGGATTTGTAATTTGAAATATGTGTCACAAATTCAATCTTGCATATGTATTAGGTTCTCGATAAAATGAAAATGATTTTCGAAATAAGTTCCAAATAAATTTGGAATTAAAAAAATTAAGAGAAAAACGACTTACAAAAACTTTAATTACAAAAATTTTAATTTAATTTATTTTATTTAATCCATCCATTTTAAGACAATGGATTTATCTACAATCTATATTTACATCTACATCTGCAAATAAATTTGGAACTAAAAAAATTAAAAGCAAAACGACTTACAAAAACTTGGCGTGCTCGGATCGTATTATAATTCACATATTTCTATAATTGAAATTAATTACAGGTATATAATTCGCAAACTTTGTAAAATTATATGTATTATAATGTGACCCGAGCACGCCAAGTTTTTGTAAGTCGTTTTGCTCTTAATTTTTTTAGTTCCAAATTTATTTGCAGATGTAGATGTAAATATAGATTGTAGATAAATCCATTGTCTTAAAATGGATGGATTAAATAAAATAAATTAAATTAAATAATTAAATTGACTTAATTAAATTAAATAATTTTAATAAATTCTTTCGAACTTGTGCTTTACGTTTATTGCGAAAATATATTGAAATATTAATTAAAAAAAGAAGAGATCAAGAAAAGATTTTTTTGTAAAGATTTTGTCTAATTTATTAAATAAAGGACACCCATTAACAATTATTAGTTTCATCAATTTTTTATGTTAATTTATTCTTATAATTTATTCTTATAATACGCGCTCATTTCTAATTGCTCATAGCTCATCCATCATAGAATTTATTTGTAGATATTGTTTTTAAACTTTACTTTAACTTAATATAAAGTCAAATGATTAATTAATTAAATAATTTGTAATATGATAAATATACATATATTAATTATATATTTTATATATTTTATAAAATATAATTTATAGAAATTTGTAATAATTTGGCTTTATTTTAGTTAAAATAAAGTTATTTTCAATATTTAACGAGCGGTCATGAAATCGAACGATCTAAATGAGCGTAAATGTTTCACATTATTTTGCCAGTAATTATCCGGCAAAAGAAGGAGTAATTATCTCCTTCATCAATCTCTGATTAGAGAAAGAAAGTGGCCAAGATTAATGAAAGGTAGATTCAACTGGCCTAAAGAGTACTTGCTCTACCAAAAATTCTTTTTATTAATAGCTCCTCCCAATCAGCCTTTTCTCGAGGCATGTCTTTTGCTATTATAGTTTTATTAATATGGTATTTAATTTTCATATGACTAGGCCATATATATAATTTATCAGCCTTATATCATACTGAGGGTATAACTTATAACCCGTCATAAAATTCCACAATGAAAAATTGATACTTATCCATTTTTCTACGATGTGAAATATTTCGTGATACATCATGTCTAGTTTACATTATTGAAAAAAATTATCTAACACATAATTATATTGTATGATTAAAAGGAAATATTGCAAATGTATTTGGATGATTCTCAAAAGGGATTTTCCATGCTTTACTTAATAAATCTGTAATTGGCCATGAAAATATGCTATTATTATTTACTATCATTACTTTTATATTACAATTACTGGATTTGTATGGTGATTCATATACATCTTTTATATATTTAAGTTTTTTACAATAAGAAAAATATTTTCATTTTTTTGCACTATATTCAAAATTAAAACATATTGATCACTTTTCAAAAGACAACAGTTATTATTCTGACTTTTACAATTTATATTAAACTTTTCAATTAATATATTAAACTTTCCTTTGACATCATCAAATATTGCGATTGAATATTATAATTATCTGAAACTGGATGTTGTTATATGAATATTTATATAATTGTTATATAAATATTTATATGAATTTAATGTTTCATTATTAATATTTAAGAAAAAAGAATTACCTTTTATATAATTGTTGCAGCGGTTTTTCATGTTTACGTAACTGTTTTATGATCGATATCATGTATCAGTTTTCAAAGCGGGAAGCACTAAAATTTTCTAACGGACCATATGTTTTTAATAAAACATAGTAAACAAAGTAAAACATATGCATATACCTCGTGCACGTTTAAATTTTCGCGAATAATTAATTTTTAAGAAAAATTTATGCATTACCATCAGCGGTAGCTCTTATTCGCTAGTTTCTTATCGTGTTGTTCATATGTTTTTACTTCGGAACATAAATGTAATAAGTTATGTATATTATGCGACATGAAATGACATGACAAAATAAGTTATGTATATTATGCGACATGACAAAATGATTAAGTATAGATAATTAAAAATTCAGCAAAATTTATTAGTTCCTCATTCAAATCTGGACGTATAAGAATTGTAACAGCTATATGCAGTGTGAGAAAATAAAAAAATATGTCTTGCTTTAAATAAGTGTCTCAATACAACGGGTCCTGTGTATAATAAAAAATTTCTAAATTTTATTGCTTTCCATTGTTTAATATCTTTTAACGATCTGAGTTTTCTAACAAAATCATTCGGTGTTGTATTTTTCAGCAAAATTAACAAGTATGATATTTTATTAATGTATCTAATAAGCGTATATAAAGTGGATCTTTTATTCAAAGAAGAATCATTTTTGTGACAACGCCTAAACATATAAGATGTATATAATCTAGTGGTGTGTTATTTATAGACAAAAATCCAAGAATATTGTTTAGATAGAATATTGTTAAGGTAGAATATCCAAACTGAAAATCTCGATAAACATTAGCGGAAAATAGTTCATCTTTTTTAGAAGGATATAATGTTTTTATATATGGAAAGCAAACTGTTAAAGTTTTTGAGTTTTGAACGCAATAAGAGACACTTTAACTTTATAAAATGTTATAGATTTATTAATCTCGCCTTATAGACATGTCTTCGCACTTGAGCGCGCGGAGCCTGAGTGAGAGATAAAAGAGAGCGCTCGCTCCCCTAGACAAAGAAGCACACATACATATATATAATGTTTACACAAAAAGAGGATATAGACGGGCGTCATAATCTGTTTGGTTTCTGTATTATTATTTTTTCTTTTTAACACTCCCTCCCGAACGTTCTATTGTCATCTATTTGAGCTCTCTTAACTATACAGTCTTTTCTTTAATTACCGTGCCTCTGACTCCACCCGGTTCAGCTGCTCTATTTATTTATTTTCTGTAAACATAAGAAATCAAGTGTTAGTATTCATTAGTTTGTCTACTAAATATTTAATTATATGTAATTCAAATGACAGAGATTTTGTGAATACATCAGCCAACTGTTCTTTAGATTTTATCCATTTTATCTTAATTAACCCTCTCTTTACACATTCTTTAATATGATGTTCTTTAATTTCAATTATGTCTAAGTTTATTTCCCCCGTTAGTTTCTGCACTAGCTAATGCAACCTTGTTATCGCACCATAAAATCATAGGGAGAAGGGACTTAATTAAAATCAATTTCAAGGAGTTATACGTAGAGAGCATTTCTTGACTCGCCTCGCTCATAGCTACGTATTCCGCATGACACGTTGACAAAGCAATATATGGCTTTGTGAGTACGCCAACTTATCGTATCACCAAATAGTTTAATCGCATATCCACAAGTTGTTAGGGTATTTTTACAGTCTCCGAAGCTCGCATCTGAGTAAGTTATGGATATCATCAATATCACCTCGATAAACTAACTTCATTGTTTTTGTACCCTTTAAGTATCTAAAGACTCTTTTGATCATAATCCATTCATTTTGTGTGGGATTTAGTTGGTGTCTGCTCAAAACATTAACAGCATATATTATATCAGGCCTTATCGCACCTGCTAAATATAGTAAACTTCCAACAGCTTCTCTATAAAGAACCTTTTCTTTCGTTTTGTCACCTAAATTTTCATCATGGTTTTCCATTTCTCTTTCCTTTCTTTCTCGATTGTTTACTTGAGTTGTATTCATTGGAGTTCTCTGTGGATGCGAATCTTCAAAGCCAAATCTGATTAATAATTTATGTATATATATCTCTTGATTCAGCTCAGTAATTCCATTTTCTTTGTCACGTTTGATAGAAATACCCAAGAATTCTATTGGTTCACCTAAAATAGACATCTCAAATTCTTTATTCAGTTTTTTTAATTATTTCATCTAATTTGACTTCTTCATTGCTTGCAGATAGAATACATCTACATACAGTAACAATATTAAAAATTTCTCTCCTTCTCTGATACGTAATCCATACATCGCTCGTTGTAATTTATATACGTACTCATCTCTCTCTTTATTTGTGTGACAAGTTCCTTCTGGTATTTCCATGTAAATTTCTTCTTTAATCCATGTAAATTTCTTCTTTATCTCACCATTTGAAAACGCTGTTTTAACATCTAGTTGACACGTTATTAGATTGTATTTGTTGATAATAACCAATATAGCTCGAACCAAAGTGAGTCTTGACACAGGAGCATACGTTTCTCTCAATTCATAATCATTATTATCTTTGAATCCTCGAATAACTAAGCGTGCCTTGTATCTCATCGGCTTCAGTTTTACGTTTAAAGACCCACCTAGAATCTAATATATTTACTCTTTGACCATTTTCCATTAGAACTGGACGTTTAACTAATTTCCATACTTTGTTTTTCTTCATAGATCTTAACTCATCATCCTGTAAAAATAGCATCCTACCAAAGTTTATTATCTTTAGTGTGCATAGCATCTTTGTAATTAAGTGGATCAGAATTTATGTTAGCTAACATAGCATGGAAAACTTCATCATTTGCTTGATCGATCTCTGTTTCTATCTCAGCGTGTCTTAAATTCGTAAATAATGCACTTGTTTTTAATTTTTCATCGATCTGTAAATTGTCGAAGCTATTATCTTTCAAGGTCTCGTCCACTTTATTTGATTTAGCTTTCTTGTATTCTGTTTTGGATTTCCTCGGTCTACCTCTTTTCCTCTTAATCTCTCCCTCCGTTTTTCCAGTTCTGTTAACTCATTCTCATCTTTATCAGTTTGAACTGACTCATTATCACCTTTATCAAATTGAACGAACCACTTTTCTTTATTAAGATCTTCATTCGGTTGTGGAAAGTCTTTAATACTGTTTTTAACAAATTTGTCTCAGTATACTAATTTTTCGTTAAATCTTACATCTCTACTTTCGTAATATTTTTCTTCCTCCGGTCTTAAGAATTAATATCCCATGGATGTATAACCAACTAGAATAATTCGCCTTCCTTCCGCTTTAAATTTCGGACCTGTTTTTCTTTGTACTTTAATATACGCAATACATCCAAATCTTTTTAGTTGATTAATGTCAAAGTTATGATGTGGATTGAATTTTACTAACGGTATAATATTATTTGAAAAATGGGGTGTGCGATTATAGGCGTACACAGCTGCTGAGAGAGCTAAGTCCCATAGATACTCTGGTAGTCCTGAATCATATACATACGATCTCACCTTCTTCTGTATCGTTTGATTGAACCTTTCAGACACATCATTTAACTCAGAAGATCGGTGTGACAATTGCAATTCTGCGCCTAATTTATTTAAAACTTCAATTGTATATCCGCCTACATACTCTTTGCCTTGATCAGATCTTAAATAACACACCTTGGCATCATACCCCAATAAATTTCTCGCACTTCGCACAAACATTTCTAAACAATGTCCTACTTCGCATTTATTTTTCATGGGATATGCCATTGCTAATCGCGAATGATCGTCAATGAATATTGATATAAATCTATACCCTTTAGGATATGAGGATGGAGATATTGGACCCATTATATCCGAATGAATAATTTGCAAAGGTGTTGTAGCTCTAATACGTTTAGAATTGAAAGATAATTTCTTAAATTTAGATATCAAACATACCTCACAGTCTAATATTGATTTATCAAAAATGACATCATTCAATTTTTTATTATTTGGAAATTTTGATTGTAAGGCTTTCAAATAGGCTAACGATGCATGTCCTAACCTTACATGCCACAGCATGGCTTTATTATTTTTATTGAACATTTTATTCTCATCTGAAAATGGAGATTCCCAATCATTTAATTCAACTATAGGTAATTCATTAACGTTATGAAATTTTCGGTCCCAAA
The DNA here is from genome assembly GCA_030586385.1 of Camponotus fellah. Taxonomy (NCBI): domain Eukaryota; kingdom Metazoa; phylum Arthropoda; class Insecta; order Hymenoptera; family Formicidae; genus Camponotus; species Camponotus fellah. The sequence goes on along the minus strand of JAPIVC010000637.1, from coordinate 30,197 downwards.
TAGTCACGTCAAAATTTGATTGTTCATATGATTTTGGGATTATCATATTTGTTTGAGTCCAATATCTCATCTGAACTTACTTTATTCTCGCCTGAACCTTTTAAACTCTCGTCTCTATTTTTCTGGCTTTCAACATCAACCGTAATTTTTCTTAAGTTTTCAGTCTGCTGAATAGATTGTTTTTGTATCAAATCTTGTAATTTTACTGTGACGCTTCGCGTGACATATTTATTTTCTGGCAGTTCTCCTTCAGCCAAATTCACGAATATTCGTCTATTAATTATTACAGATCTATTTTTGTCAGTTAATTTCTAAATCAACAATCCAATAGGATCGCTTATATACACCAGATATAAAATGCTCATTTGAAACAGGATCAAAAATATCTATTCTTTTATTATCCAAGTAAATAGCAAGTCCCATTTCGGCAAACATACGTAACGATAATAGCTTTTCTTTGAGTGCATTCGCGAAAATAACTTGGTCGATTTCTAAACTTTTACCATTTTCCAGACTAATTTCTATTTTTCCTACTCCCTCCGTTTTTAAATTCGCTGAGTTGTTTTTATTCACGCATCTGATCTCACCACACTTTAACTCATCGAATATTTTGAAAATCAATCTGGACTTGGTCAAATATTCTGTCGCGCCCGAATCTGCTAGGAATTTTAACGCATCTACCTAGATCTGATTTACCCGTGGTAGTGTATACGTCTTCGGTGTTCAATAGATTACATTCTACTGTGAAATTATTTTTGCATTTTTCAACTAAGTTTTGTAATATATGCTCACCTTTGTTTTGATTTCGTTGATCCGATGATTGGCTAGGATTTTTCTTCTTTTCGTCGATTTTTCCACCGTTGCCCTTATTGCCCTTATTGTTTTTATAACCACCCGCACCTTTCGCACCTCTGAATCGACCCCTTTTTGAGAAATGTGTATGCCTACTTTCCATTTTCAAACCTCGTCTTGTAAAACCTCGAAACGCACCGCGATGAAGATTATTATTTTGGTTGTATCTCACAGATCCTCTGTATCTGCCCCTCGACGTACTTGACATGGATTCAACTTGGCTGGTGCATTCTGGGGCCTTGTGCCCAAATTTCCGACATTTATAACATAGTGGGCCTTTTCCAATGTTAGGGCAATTTCCGGCTATGTGTCCATATGATTGACACTCGTAGCATCGTGGGCCTGCTGACTGCGCTAAGTTAGCCGTCCGAATTTCACTCTTCTCACCTCCACTCGCCTGATTTCTCGCAGCTTCATCCTGCATTACCAGCATTTTTAAACTTTCATAGGTCGAGCCGTTACCTTTGGTACTCTGAGTTACAAACTCTATTGTTTGCAGAATTGGCACAGAGACTTTGACTGCGTTGTAAAATAGAGATCTTTTCTCATCAGATAGAGGTATGACATTCGGAGAGTTTTCGTAACTCCTAACAACATCCTCAAACCTTTCACTAAACTCTCCTGCTTTTTCTTTACCAATTATATATTTCATATTGTATAATTGTTTTTTAATGTCGTAAGAAGTTACATTATTTTCACACCTTTTAATTTCTTTCAATTTATCTTTATTATATATTATATATTTATAATTTATTTATATTTATAATTTATTTATATATTTATTTATTTATTATATATTTATAATTTATTTATATATTTATTTATTTATATATTTATTTAAAATCTCAACTGGGTTATCTAAGTGCATGACCTTAGAATGATAGTGGTTTTCTAAGCGGTTTATTAAAATATCCCGCACTTTGAATTTTTGTTCGTTTAAAATCTTTTCATCTACAATATCACATCTTATTTTTCCATCTATAACAATAAATCAAATGATCTTAATTCAAAACTAAAGAAATCATAAAAATGTTCAAATTTCATATCTGATGTTAATTTGTAATCTCTTTTTACACCCATACTTTTATTTACTATTTCCAATTTTAATGTTTCTTTTATATCTTTAGATATTGAATTTATATCACTCTCATTTGCTTTATTTTTCTCCGATCTCATAAAATCTTTACAGCACTCTTTGACTATATTAGAAATTCTAACATTAAGATTTGTTTCCTCCATAGGTCATACCTCGCCCTCAGTATTATCATCTTTTCCACTCACCTCTGGTTCTTCATAATTCAAGAACTCTTTAGCTTGCAAAAGTGATTCAACCGCATTCTTCCATTATGTTCACTGTTCTTTTGACTTCGTCAAACTGCTTCGTATAATTATCGCGAATCAGTTGTTTTAATTCTTCAATACTTTTTAGACTTTGCCTCTTCTTTTTGCTCTGTGCCAATTCTTTTTTTCACCTCCTGAATAATTTTTGTGAACTGCTCCATCATTGTGACGGAAGCGAAGCACATTTTCTCTACTGTTTTGATTAGTTCACTGACTTTGCTTTCCTGTGACACTAATCTCGCCTCAACTGATTTTATATTTTTATTTTTATTAATATCTTCAATCGCATTTGTCATAGATATATGTTGATTATATGACAATATATTTTTGAACTCTATCTTGGTTTTTACATTGCTTTTAATTTGAGGTTGGAGTTTACCTGATTTTATCACGTTAACTATTGTCTGTGTTATACAACTCGCCTCAGTTTTTTCATCTTCCTCTCCTCTTTCACCATCTGCTAGACTCGCCTCCATCTCTCCTTCTCTCCTATCTCTCCTTTATCTGCGACATCCCCTTCCTCTTTTTCAATAGTTACGCGCTGCTCCGAGATGATCCTAGGCATTGCAAGTGGCTGGCCAGCTAATAACATCTCTTCTCGCCATTCTAACAGATTTTCCCATGAATGCTCAGGTAACATTCGTTTTTCTGTGTAAATTCAAAAATTAATACACTTGCATTTATTTATTTATATATTTATATTACAAAATGCCTATGGATATTCTGAGACTAGTTGACCGAACAACAATGGCTAATCTCAAAATGAACAACCTCACAAGGGTCCGAACACAAGACCTCTCCCGAGCCTAATCAATCAGATCGAATGATACCGAACTCAAGCGCACTCTCCCTAACTGATTTTCAAAGTTGAAGATGTATTTATTCATTTTTTTATTTTTCATTAATTATTGTTATAATTAAAACATCGTTAGTTTAATTTGTAATATTGTTTTAAGTTAACTTAATATGTATTCTTTTAATTATTATGCGTCATATGTTAGCCTATGAATACGTATGCACTTCATATATAAAGGGTGATTCAAAATAAGTACAGTGTCCGTGAAATGATACATTCTTGAGTCAATTCTAAGACGATTTTTCCTTTAGCAAAATTTCGTCCGACGCTTAGTTTTTGAATTATTAAAAGAAGTAATTAACTTATAACGGGTCGGATACAAGAGGCAGGCAAGGGTGGCGCGAGTCACAGTCAGACGCGGGTGCTTACGCGGGGCGATCGCTGCGATCAGCTGGTCGGTACATACACACACATGCGAATACATAATTCTCATTCTCTCTCTCTCTCTCTCTCTCTCTCTCTCTCATTTGCTTATTTGAAGTTATTATTGCTCTTACTAAAATTATTATTTATTTTTTATTGTTACACATTTTCACTTAAATTATTTTCTTATTCTATTGTACCGTTTTTTTTTTTTTTTTTTTTTTTTTAACGAGAGAGGAGAAAATGCATGTTATGCATACTCACCGGGCGATCCGGTAAATTATGTGGGACTCGAGTACCAAGTCGAATTACCAACTCGGTACTCCCTACCCACTAAAAACCCCTCTCTTTCGCTAATTTTCTCTAACACTGTTTATTTGACATTCCGAAATTTGTTTTCACACAACACCAAAGAATAGTTATTATTACCTTGTTCGATGTATTGCTGTAATTTCTTGAGAAATGAATTTTCCAATAGATCGTACTTTTACTCAAGTTGAACGTTGATATCACGTTCTAAAGAACAGAGATCCACACTAAATAACTAATCGAAAATTCTTTTTTCTTTTATAAACTGTATTCTTTTATAAACTTCAACATAATCACATTCATTCACTCACTCGATAAGACGAGAAATTTATCAATGACTCTCTCACTAATCACTATCAATCACTATCGAATAATCACTGTTGGCCATTAAAAATCACTCGATTAAAGAAAAACACAACGTTATTACGTGACGACGCGACAACGCGACGATATTTACCCGGCGACAGCAAACAGTTTTTGGTTAGGCTAGGTTGCGGTAGGTTAAGGTACTAACAGCGCTGTCGAACGTGAACATGTGCTTGATTGAAGACGCAAGAATTTAGCGTATAATATTATCATATGACATTTATACATCGTATGAGATTTGTTTTAAAATTAATTAGAATAAATAAATGTTTAATACTTTCACTGTTAATGTTAAATATTATTTATTATTAATATTAAATATTATTATTAAATATTCTTAAATATTATTATTAACATTAAATATTTATTTATTATTATTAAATAGTATTATTAATATTAAATATTTATTTATTATTATTAAATATTATTATTAATATCAAATTTATTTACTTATTATTATTAAATATTTATTAAACTGTTGAAAATCAATAATAATATGAAAATAATGTGAAAAAAAAACATTAAATTCTGGCGTTTCAATCTCTCTTGGCTTTCTCTTATGGTTTCAAAAACAAATTCAGAGCGACCAATATTTCTGAACATTTGGAACATCTTCTTACGTTTTTAAGAAATAAATATTTAATATTAATAACACTATTTAATAATAATAAATAAATATTTAATGTTAATAATAATATTTAAGAATATTTAATAATAATATTTAGTATTAATAATAAATAATATTTAACATTAACAGTGAAAGTATTAAACATTTATTTATTCTAATTAGTTTTAAAAAGGATATCATACAATGTATAAATATCATATGATAATAATATTATACGCTAAATTGGCGCGTCTTCAATCACAGCACATGATCATGTTCGACAGCGCTGTTAGTACCTTAATCTACCGCAACCTAGTCTAACCAAAAACAGTTTGCTGTCGCCGGGTAAATATCGTCACGTTGTCGCGTCGTCACGTCGTGTAATAACATGTATCTTTCTTTAATCGAATGATTTTTAATGGCCAACAGTGATTTATAGTGATTAGTGATAGAGTCATTGGTAAATTTCTCGTCTTATCGAGTAAGTGAATGAATGTGATTATGTTGAAGTTTATAAAAGAATACAGTTTATAAAAAAAAAAGAAATTTCGATTAATTATTTAGAGTGGATCTCTGTTCTTTAAAACGTGATATCTACGTTTAATTTGAATGAAAGTACGATCTATTGGAAAATTAATTTCTCAAGAAATTACAGCAATACATCGAACAAGGTAATAATAACTATTCTTTGGTGTTGTGTGAAAACAAATTTCGGAATGTCAAATAAACAGTGTTAGAGAAAATTAGCGAAAGAAGAGGGTTTTTAGTGGGTAGGGAATACCGAGTTAGTAATTCGACTTGGTACTCTGAGTCCCACATAACTCACCGGATCGCCCGGTGAGTATGCATAACATGCATTTTCCCCTCTCTCGTTAAAAAAAAAAAAAAAAAAAAGGCAATAGAATAAGAAAATAATTTAAGTGAAAATGTGTAACAATAAAAAAAAAATAATAATTTTAGTAAGAGCAATAATAACTTCAAATAAGCAAATGAGAGAGAGAGAGAGAGAGAGAGAGAGAGAGAATAAGAATTATGTATTCGCATGTGTGTGTACCGACCAGCTGATTGCAGCGATCGCCCCGCGTAAGCCCCCGGCGTCTGATTGTGACTCGCGCCACCCTTGCCTGCCTCTTGTATCCGATCCGTTATAAGTTAATTACTTTTTTTAATAATTCGAAAACTAAGCGTCGGACGAAATTTTGCTAAAGGAAAATTCGTCTTAGAATTGACTCAAGAATATGTCATTTCACGGACACTATACTTATTTTGAATCACCCTGTATAAGGGCCATAAAATGGCTCACCCTGTATATATATATATATATATATATGTATATATATGCAGGGTGAGCCATTTTAATTAACGCACGCAATTATTTCGGAAACAAAGCATTTTAGAGAAAATGTTTCAGACAAAATATTTATGGTTTCGAGGGGGCCATAAGACGGTATGATTGGTTGGACACTGAAGAGTCATTTGAAGATTACGTGAAGATCACTTCAATTTTTTTTAATTGCAATCCCTATTTTTTATTACATATTCTTGTAGCTTACCTCGAGAGCTTTCCGAAACACTATAGACAAATGTCTTTTCGTGAAGCACTTTTCGAGTTATAAAGCTCCAAAGTGCAATATTTTGATAAAAATACAAAATACCTCGTAAAATATTCACTTTCTGATAGCCTTATCTTACATTATTCAACCAATCGAGCAAGACCCAAGCATGGTCCAGTCAATCAAGGCAAGACTCGAGCATAGTCCAGTCAGTCAAGGCAAGATCCGAGCATGATCCAGCCAGTCAAGGCAAGATCCGAGCATTCTTTTAACATCTATCGCAGAAACTGTTTAAAGTTGCCCCCGTTGACTTGAACACATAATCTAATTCTCTTTGCAAAATGGTCGACCGTTTTAAGTAAGATGGCTTCTGGTATCGCTCTACAAGCAATTCGAATCCGTTCGATCATGTCTTCTCTTGTCGTCGGTTCTCGTTCGTACACGACATTTTTTAAGTATCCTCACAAGTAAAAATCAGGAGAAGTCAAATCTGGTGACCGGGCGGGCCATGCAACTGGACCACCTCGTCCGATCCACCTGCCATTAAAGTTTTGATCCAGAAAATTCTTTACGATTTGTGCATAATGTGGTGCCGCACCATCCAGCTGAATCCACATTCTTCGCCTCGTCTCCAAATCGACTTCTTCGAGTAAAACAGGTAAATGATCCCTTAGTAACTCCAAAAAAACATGTCTGTTCATATTCTCTTCAAAAAAATATGGACCAATGAGATAATCATTGACGATTCCGGGAGCGTCCGAAATGACCACGTTCGAAATGGCCACGGGTAAATTTGACCACGTTCGAAATGGCCACGTTCGAAACGACCACGTTCGTAATGGCCACGCGTTCGTAATGGCCACGTTCGAAACGGCCACACGCACACATACATAGGTTTGTAGCTTTTCACGCGAAGCGAGGTGGACGGGGTGGGTGCGGGAGGGGAGGCCGAAGGCCTTTAATGGCAGGTGGATTGGACGAGGTGGTCCAGTTGCATGGCCCGCCCGGTCACCAGATTTGACTTCTCCTGATTTTTACTTGTAAGGATATTTAAAAAATGTCGTGTACGAACGAGAACCGACGACAAGAGAAGACATGATCGAACGGATTCGAATTGCTTGTAGAGCGATACCCCCTTGCACCCCCAGTATGTGTGTGTGTGTGTGTGTGTGTGTGCGCGCGTGCGTGTGTGTGTGTGTATGTGTGTATGTGTGTGTGGCCGTTTCGAACGTGACCATTACGAACGCGTGGCCGTTTCGAACGTGGCCATTTCGAATATGGTCAAATTTACCCGTGGCCATTTCGAACGTAGTCAAATTATATTCACTCGACGATTCCACACCAAATCATTATGCTCCAACGATGTTGATTATCTACTTGTCTATGCCAATATGGATTGGCATCTGTCCAGTAATGACAATTATGTGTGTTCAATTCTCCGTTATTTTTAAATGTCGATTCATCAGAGAATAGAACATATTTGAAAAAATCTGCGTCATGCCCAATCATCCGTATGGCCCATTGACAAAACAGTACACGCTGTTGCATGTCATTTGGAGTTAGAGCTTGCGTTAGTGTAATATGGTATGGATGATATTTTCTTTTTCTCAAAATATGATTGTTCTCTGAGGTATACCGGTTTGTTTAGCTATTTGACGACTGCTAATATGAGGGTTAATGTTAATAGCCGCTAAGATAGCGAAAACACGTACATCGTCATCACCATATTCATGATTTACGCGATAATGGGTCAACTTACCTTGTTGGGCTCTTATCTTAAGACGTCGTATGATAGTATCATTTGGATATCGTCTGTTTGGGTATCGATTTTGGTAAAGTCTCGCAGCTTGACGATAATTGCCAAAAGCTTCTCCCAAAACTAGTAAAATATCGACAATTTCTGAAGAAGTATAATCAGCCATCGTAAAAGTTCATAAGCTTAATGGTTTAAATTAAAGTTGCTTATAATAATCAGCAGTAGTATCGGATTTTGACTAAATAATTAGTTAGGAATATCAATATGTAATTCAGTGCAATATCATTCTTAAAAAAGAAGTCAATGTAGTTATTGATATAAGCAACTGGGTTTGGGAAGCTGTGAAAACAACAGATTTTGAATAGTCGTGAAAATAACTGATTTCAAGGGGGCGTGAAAACAACTGGATTTGAATCGTCGTGAAAACAACTGATTTTGAGTAGCCGTGAGAACAACTGGTTTTGAGTAGCCATGAAAAACTTTCCTCTATCTTGCCTTAAATAGTTATTTTATTTATTTAAAAGATATCATAAGAAACTTTAAATTATCTTAAAAATTTTTAATAAACTTTATTAAAAAATTATAAAAAATTATGTAATTGCTTATTGCAAATTTTTTTAAAAGAAAAACTGTCTTTTTTAATGATTATTATGTGCTAAAAAGTATTATAGTAAGCAAAATCGAAAAATTAATATTTTATGAGGTATTTTGTATTTTTATCAAAATATTGCAAATTTGGAGCTTTATAACTCGAAAAGTGTTTCACGAAAAGACATTTGTCCATAGTGTTTCGGAAAGCTCTCAAAGCGGTAAGCTACAAGAATATGCAATAAAAACAGGGATTGCGATTTAAAAAAATTAAAGTGACCTTCACGTAACCTTCAAATGATTCTTCAGTGTCAAACTAATGATAACATCTTATAGCCCTTTCGAAACTATAAAACTTTTGTCTGAAACATTTTTCTCCAAAATGCTTTGTTTCCGAAATAATGTGTGCGTTAATTAAAATGGCTCACCCTGTATATGTATACAGGGTGATTCAAAATAAGTATAGTGTCCGTGAAATGACATATTCTTGAGTCAATTCTAAGACGATTTTTCCTTTAGCAAAATTTCGTCCGACGCTTAGTTTTCGAATTATTAAAAGAAATAATTAACTTATAACGGGTCGGATACAAGAGGCAGGCAAGGGTGGCGCGAGTCACCGTCAGACGCGGGTGCTTACGCGGGGCGATCGCTGCGATCAGCTGGTCGCTACATACACACACATGCGAATACATAATTCTCATTCTCTCTCTCTCTCTCTCTCTCTCTCTCTCTCTCATTTGCTTACTCGAAGTTATTATTACTCTTACTAAAATTATTATTTATTTTTTATTGTTACACATTTTCACTTAAATTATTTTCTTATTCTATTGTACCGTTTTTTTTTTTTTTTTTTTTTTTTTTTTAATGAGAGAGGGGAAAATGCATTTATGCATACTCACGATGATCCGGTGAGTTATGTGGGACTCGAGTACTAAGTCGAATTACCAACTTGGTACTCCCTACCCACTAAAAACCCCTCTCTTTCGCTAATTTTCTCTAACACTGTTTATTTGACATTCCGAAATTTGTTTTCACACAACACCAAAGAATAATTATTATTACCTTGTTCGATGTATTGTTGTAATTTCTTGAGAAATAAATTTTTCAATAGATCGTACTTTTACTTCAAATTGAACGTAGATATCACGTTCTAAAGAATAGAGATCCACACTAAATAATTAATCGAAAATTCTTTTTTCTTTTATAAACTGTATTCTTTTATAAACTTCAACATAATCACATTCATTCACTCACTCGATAAGACGAGAAATTTATCAATGACTCTCTCACTAATCATTATCAATCACTATCGAATAATCACTGTTGGCCATTAAAAATCACTCGATTAAAGAAAAACACAACATTATTACGTGACGACGCGACAACGCGACGATATTTACCCGGCGACAGCAAACAGTTTTTGGTTAGGCTAGGTTGCGGTAGGTTAAGGTACTAACAGCGCTGTCGAACGTGAACATGTGCTTGATTGAAGACACGACAATTTAGCATATAATATTATTATCATATGACATTTATACATCGTATGAAATTTGTTTTAAAATTAATTAGAATAAATAAATGTTTAATATTTTCACTGTTAATGTTAAATATTATTTATTATTAACATTAAATATTTTAATATTAAATATTTATTTATTATTATTAAATAGTTATTATTAATATTAAATTTATTTACTTATTATTATTAAATATTTATTAAACTATTGAAAATCTATATTGTAACTTGTAAAAGTACGATCTATTGAAAAATTTCTCAAGAAATTACAACAATACATCGAACAAGGTAATAATAACTATTCTTTGATGTTGTGTGAAAACAAATTTCGGAATGTCAAATTAAACGTAAGAGAAAATGCGGGGTTTTTAGTGGGTAGGGAATACCGAGTTGATAATTCGACTTAGTACTGCGTCCCCACATAACTCACCGGATCGCCCGGTGAGTATGCATAAAATGCATTTTCCCCTCTCTCGTAAAAAAAAAAAACGTACAAGAATAAGAAAAATTTAAGTGAAAATGTAACAATAAAAATAAATAATAATTTTGTAAGAGTAATAATAACTTCGAGTAAGCAAATGAGAGAGACAGAGAGAGAGAATTAGAATTATGTATTCGCATGTGTGTGTATGTACATTGACAACTGCATCTCGTGACTCGCGCCCCCCACCCTTTGACCAAACTTAAGTTAATATTTTTAATAATTCGAAAGACTAAGCTCGGACCGGTTGCTAAAGGAAAATCGTCCTTAGAATGGACTCAAGAATATGTCATTCACGGACACTATACTTATTGAATCACCCTGTATATATACAGGGTGTCCGTCATTTGACCTTAACAAAAAAAGTAGGCCAGTAAGAAGAAATTATTTAAATTGGTTTGGGATTGTCGCAATAATACGAAAAAAATGATCGGCCAATCTGCGTGAATAGAAGCGCGCGGCGACGAGAGTCGTCCACTGTAAAGCGATATGTCGCGTCGCGAAGGGGTGGGCGGGTCGCTTGAGACATGATACATATATCGCAATACCGCGCCGAAAAATGACCCGTCCTTTTAGAAGAAAATGGTGCGCTATCATTTCCACCCACCTTGCGGTAGATGCATGGTGCGATTTTTATAGTGGTTTCCCCATAGGCCTATTCCACTCTCAATTTGAAAATTATTCAAAATGCTATTACTATACGCTGAATACATCGTAAATGTAAAAAATTAATGGTGACAGTACCTTTACAAAAATTGATCCGTGATTGAAAATCCTTCGATAAAATGTATTCCACGTTTGATAATGATACGATGATAAAATGCTTCCGAATCTTTTCTTCATCTCGTACCGAAAACGCCCGGCGGAACCGATTATTCGATTTTAATGCAGACACCCAGTTTCACATAATTATTGAAACACGTAAAATTGTGAGGCCACTTGGTTTTCGTTAACGCCTGGGAAATGATTCCATGAAATGGCGGCCGCACGATAAGTATTTCCCTAGTCCGTATGCCACAATCATATCCGTAATTTCCTGCAGAATGTACCTCATTTCACTGTTATTACTATGCAAACACAAGATTTTATTAAAACGTCTTAGCTCTCCACACTGTTATCACACTGCGTACGCCGGCAGCACGCAACTGAAAGCTGACACAGGAGTGTAAGCGTACGTGTGAGTTCGACGCTTGCGCACTATGGTTGTCCGCTCAGCTGTAGTTGCGTGCTGCCGGCGTACAGTCTGATAACAATGTGCGAGAGCTAAGATGTTTTAATAAAATCTTATGTTGCTAATAGATATGATATATTCTGCGGGAATATACGAGATGCGAATGGCTCTGGATCGCTGCGTGAATCATTTCCCAGGCGTTAACGAAAAACATAGTGCTCCCTACAATTTTTGTGTTGTGCAATAATGTAACTGCGTGTGCATAATCGTATAATCTGGTCAGCAGCGTTTTCGTACGAGTGAAGAAAGGATTCGTGAAGCATTTTCGTATCACTTTAATACATTTTATCGAGGATTTTCTGGAAATTTTGAAGGACTGTCACCTTATACTTTTATGTATTCAGCGTGTGATTTGAATAATTTTATTGGGGTATAAACCACGCATTAGTCTACCGCAAGAAGTGGCTCATTTTCTCGCCGCTAAGACGGGTGGATTTTTCGGCCATCTATCGTATCATGTCGAGCGACCGCCCGCTTCCGCGGCGCGATATTGGATTACAGTGGACGACCTCGTGCCCGCTTCAATTCCGCAGATTGCCGATCTTCTTTGTTAATTTTTCCGATTTGCGACAACCAAACCAATATAAATAATTTCTTTTTAATTTGGGCCAATCTACTATTTTTGTTGGTCGAGATCGACGGACACCCTGTATATATACAGGGTGGTTCATTTTAATCGCCCCAGGCAAATATCTCGAAAAATATGAAAAATACAAAAAATGTTTCAGACAAAAGTTGTACGGTTTCGAGGGGGACATAAGATGATGCTATCAGTTTGACCTTGAAAAGTCACCTGAAGGTCACGTCAAGGTCATCTCCAATTTTTTAAATGGAACACCCTGTATATTTTTGCATATTCTTGTAGCTTATCTCGAGAGCTTTCCAAAACACTATGATATAATTTTTTTTCATTAAGAACTTTTGAGTTATTAAGGTTTGAAAGTAATAAATCCAATATTTTGACATAAACTATAAAATATCTTACAAAATATCCAATTTTCAATCATCTTACCCTAATACTTTTATGCACAGAATGATGAGACAAATCGACTAGTGAAAAAAAAAAATAAACAATTATTTAAAAAAAATTTGTAATTGTTGCAAATTTATATTTGTCTATTACAGTAATGTTGTTTATTACATATTTTAAAACATTTTTATCAAGTTCTAATACAGCTGATTCCCAGATAGCCACTGCTAAAAGCACGTTTTGAAAAATCTTGCCAGCAAGGTTTGTTTCAATTTTTGCGGCAATTTTCTGGCAAGGATTTGTCTTGCTTTATCTTTTCACAAAATTTCGAGCATATTTATGACAAAATGTTTTCATCAAATGATGCTGTAAATAACAGAGTTGCTACCAACGAGTTGAGAGATGAGTTGTCTTGACATTACAAAAACACGCATTATTATATCGATTATTGGCTCCTCGTTCGACCGATGTATTTTCGCACATTGCACACGTAACAGATATACACACGTTATATGCATGGCAAGGTTTGCTCTGTTCTTGCTGTAATTTGGCTGTCATATCGTGTACGGCAAGGCTTGCTCTGTTCTTGCCGTAATTTTGCTGTCGTATCGTGTTACGGCAAGGCTTGCTCTGTTTTTGCCGCAATTTTGCTGTCATGCTATGCTAGGCAAGGCTTACCGTATTATTTACCTAAAATATGCGTCATGCTATTGCGACAAGCATTGCCAGCAAAAGATAAGCTTTTTGCGGACACACCTTGTCGTAATTTTGCTGCAAACGCATGCTCGAGTTTGCCGTAAACTTTGCGCAAAGTTTGCGTCATTTTGCTATCTGGGTTGTTTTTAGTTAAGATCAATACGAGTTAGCTCTTATTACGATTTGTCCAACAGTAAATTCATGTTATTTTCTTTCATGAATTGTGTCATTATTAACATGGCAGATTATCCGCCCTCAAAAATTGTTGATATAATTGGTATTTTTTTATGCCGCTAATAATAATGCTAGAGAAGCAGCTCGTCAATATCAAGATAGATATCCAGATAGACGACATCCTGATCATAAAGCAATTTTGCGTTTAACAACTAGAGCGCGTACGGGATTGTTGAAACGCAAACGTTCTAAAAACCCATTAAATAACGACGATGCTATTATCGTAACCATACTAGGAATGGTAATAATAAATCCACACATTGGTCAACGTCAAATTAGTCGTGAATTAAATGTGTCTCGTACAACTGTAGGTAGAATTTTACGTGCCAATCACTTTCACCCTTATCACATTACACTTAATCAAGAGCTTTCTGATAACGATAAAATTCTTCGTGTTAACTTCTGCAGGTGGGCTATAGATAAAATTCAGTTAGATCCCACATTTTTTTCTCGCGTTATGTTTAGTGACGAGGCTGCATTTGAAAGCAATGGCATGCTAAATCGGCATAATAGTCATTATTATTCTAATATCAATCCGCACTGGGTTCGGCATGTAGGCAATCAGCATCGATGGAAGGTGATAGTTTGGTGGTATTTTAGATGGTCATATTATCGGACCTCACTTTTTTGATGACAATGTTACAGGAGACTCATATTTACGTATGCTACGAGATGTGTTGCCAAGGATGTTAGAGTTTGTCGATGAAAATACAGTTCAACATATGTGGTTGCAACAGGATGGCGCACCATCACATTACGCACGCCCTGTAAAAAATTTTTTAAATTTAACTTATCAGCGCCGTTGGATTGGAAGAGGTGGTCATATAGCATGGCCTCCCAGATCACCAGATCTGACATCACCAGATTTTTTCTTATGGGGCTATTTGAAAAAATTGTTTACCAGACCGCACCCACCACAGCTGAAGAGCTAAAGGGCCGCATTAGACAAGCATGTAGAAATATATCAGCCGATGTTCTCAGAAAAACAGTCAATGCATTTGAAAGACGGTTGCAATTATGTATCCAGCAGAATGGTGGTACATTTGAGCATTTGCTGTAGACCAAAAATAGACACTTAATGTGACTTTGATGTGATCTTATGGAATTCATCGGTCTTGCCTTTATCGGCCGGATCACTCTCGAGTCTTGCCTTCATCGGCCGGATCACTCTCGAGTCTTGCCTTCATCGGCCGGATTACTCTCGAGTCTTGCCTTCATCGGCCGGATCACTCTCGAGTCTTGCCTTCATCGGCCGGATCACTCTCGAGTCTTGCCTTCATCGGCCGGATCACTCTCGAGTCTTGCCTTCATCAGTCGGATCAATCTAGGGTCTTGCCTTTATCTTGCCGGTACATCTTGAGTAATATCGGCACATATTGTGACCTTTAAGCTTTATAACTTAAAAAATATTTAATGAAAATTATTTTATCATAGCGTTTTGGAAAGCACTCGAGATAAGCTACAAGAATATGCAGTAAAAAAATAGGGTGTTCCATTAAAAAATTGGAGGTGACCTTTATGTGATCTTCAGGTGACTCTTCAAGGTCAAACTGATAGCACTATCTTATGTCCTCTTGAAGCCATAAAACTTTTTGTATAGAATATTTTTCTCTCCCAGGCTTGGTTTTCGAGATATTTGCCTGGAATGATTAAAATGAACCACCTGTATAAATTTGCAACAATTACAAATTTTTTTTAAACAATTGTGTATTTTTTTACACTAGTCAATTTGTCTCATCATTCTGTGCATAAAAGTATTAGGGTAAGATGATTGAAAATTGGATATTTTGTAAGATATTTTATAGTTTATGTCAAAATATTGGATTTATTACTTTCAAACCTTAATAACTCAAAAAGTTCTTAATGAGAAAACATTATATCATAGTGTTTTGGAAAGCTCTCGAGATAAGCTACAAGAATATGCAAAAATATACAGGGTGTTCCATTTAAAAAATTGGAGATGACCATGACGTGACCTTCAGGTGACATTTCAAGGTCAAACTGATAGCATCATCTTATGTCCCCCTCGAAACCATACAACTTTTGTCTGAAACATTTTTTTGTATTTTTCATATTTTTCGAGATATTTGCCTGGGGCGATTAAAATGAACCATCCTGTATATATATATATATATATATATATATATATACATACAGGGTGTCCGTCGATTTTCGACCTTAACGAAATAAATAAATAGATTGGCTCAAATTAAGAAGAAATGATCTATATTGTTTTAGGATTGTTGCAATAATTACGGAAAAATTAAATAAAGAAGATCGGCCAATCTGCGTGAGTAGAAGCGCGCGGCGACGAGAGTCGTCCCACTGTAATCTGATAGTCGTGCCGCGAAGCGTTGGGCGGGTCGCTCTCTAAGACATGATGGTGGTTTGCGATATATCGCAATACCGTGCCGAAAATTGATGCGTCCTTTTAGTGGCGAGAAAATGATGCGCTATCATTTCCACACCACCTTGCGATAGATAGCATGATGCGCTTTTTTTATAGTGGCTTCCCTCATAGCCCTATTCCACTCTCAATTTGAAAATTATTCAAAATACCATTACTATACGCTGAATACATCGTAAATGTAAAAACTTAATGGTGACAGTACCTTTACAAAAATTGATCCGTGATTGAAAATCCTTCGATAAAATGTATTGCACACGTTGATAATGATATGTTGATAAAATGCTTCACGAATTTTTTCTTCATCTCGTACGAAAGCGCACTGCTGGACCGATTATCCTGATATTATGCACGACACGCAGTTTCACATAATTATTGCACAACACATAAAATTGTATGGCCACTTGGTTTTCGTTAACGCCTAGGAAATGATTCCAAATTGCGGCCACACGATAAGTATTTTCTCTCGCTAGTTCGTATGCCACAATCATATCCGTATATTCCTGCAAAGTATACCTCATTTTCACTGTTAATTTACTACGCGAACACAAGATTTTTATTAAAACGTCTTAGCTCTCGCACGCTGTTGCCAGACTGCACGCGTACGTCAGCAGCACGCAACTACAGCTGAGCGGACAATCATAGTGCGCAGGTGTCGAACTCACACGTACGCTTACACTCACATGACCGCTCAGCTATCAGCTGGCATTTTGAATAATTTTCAAATTGAGAGTGGAATAGGCCTTTTATAGGGGAAACCACTATAAAAAAAGCGCACCATGCTATCTACCGCAAGGTGTTGTAGAAATGATAGCATCATTTTCTCGTCACTAAAAGGACGGGTCATTTTTCGGCGCGATATTGCGATATATCGCAAATCACCATCATGTCTCGAGCGACCCGCCCACCGCTTTGCGGCGCGACTAGTATCGGATTACAGTGGGACGACTCTCATCGCCGCGCGCTTCTACTCACGCAGATTGGCCGATCTTCTTTATTTAATTTTTCCGTAATTATTGCGACAATCCCAAAACAATATAGATCATTTCTTCTTAATTTGAGCCAATCTACTTATTTATTTCGTTAAGGTTGAAAATCGACGGACACCCTGTATATGTGTGTATATATATATATATATATATATATATATACGTATATTTATATTTCAATCTCATATTTGATTTCTCGCCTCTCATCTAATCTCACCATAAACCCACCTGTAATATACTCTCCACCTGATTCAGTAGTTATAATTAGCGTCTCTTCTTTTATTTCAATATAAATCTCCTCTCCTTTATGATTTTGATTCAATTTGAACATTTGTTCCAAATGTTCCCATAAATCCGGTTGTTGTACAGCTGTAAACATATATTTTATAAGTACTTATTTTTCCATACAATTGTTTTAAATTCGAATCGATTCATTAAATTTAATTTAGTTCTCATCTCTTTGTGCACAAACTTTCAATATACTGTATAAGTATATACTCATGTATTGTCTCTCGCCTATTTTTTCTTTTCTCGAGTCAAAGACGTCGCTAGGATGCGCTAGCATAAACACGCTCGTCCGAGAGAGAGTTTATGTTTACATTTCGTGTCATCACTGTTATTCTATCCTTCTCTCCTTTGTGCGCGTGTGCCGATCGGTCCTTGTTTCGTGGGTCCGATAAATTGGTAACGATTTTCTTTCTCTCGACACATTTTAACTCGCCTAGCTATAGCACGCCTTTTGATTTTCGCACCGATTTTCTTAACTATTAGCGAATTTCACACCTGACTTTATTTCGCTTTTGCCTGATTTCACACCTTGATTTCTTTCTTTCACACTGCTGAATTTCGATTAACTCACGCATCTATTTGTACATATCGAAATCACCATCGCGTTTGCGCTAAAAAACAACTCATCTGATTCGCAAAACGCACTCCCGTGAAAGAAAGATTGCTTATATACTCACCTGTCTTCTTCTTACCTTCCTCCTCAGTATTTTGCTAAAAATTCATGTCGTTTAAAATTGCTTTAGTGAAGCTTTAACAAAACAAAGCAATCCTCGCCTTGTCGTCTTGACACTTTCCTTTTTTTTATTTTATTTTATTCCTCACTTTGCACTCGCGGAAGCGTGGAAAAAAGCGTTACGCACCTGGATCCATAATCTGTTAAAGGTTTTTGGGTTTTGAACGCAGTAAGAGACACTTTAACTTTATAAAATGTTATAGTTTTATTAATCTCGCCTTATAGACACGTCTTCGCACTTGAGCGCGCGGAGCCTGAGTGAGAGATAAGAGAGCGCTCGCAGATTTTGTAAAACTGTAAAATCCAATATGGTCTTTTATACATAACAATACACAAAAAATTTAGTGGATGCATCATAAATTGAAGCAAACAATCTAAGTTTGGTTACGTTTTCATTATAAATATAATTATTATTAATAAAATTAATCAATTCATCGATTAAGGATTGCAGGAAAACATTAGAATCTGTGAGTTTTTTGTAACCAAAATATGCACCAACAAGATATGCTGTCTTATTCACTGTATTTTATTCACTGAACATAAAATAGTCCATAATGACGCTTGAAAAGATTTTGCTAGTGGCAAACCATCAATATTAATAAGTAAATTAACATATGTATTATTATCTTTTAATAGCATTTTCTGAATAATCTCATTTAAACTGAAATAAAAATATTCTCCTTTACATATTTTTAAAATATGGGTTTGTCTTGAAGATTTTAATAGTGTTCGTGTGTCTGTAGGTAGATTATATGAAGTATGTTGCTTCAAAATTTTTAACAATGCATTACAAGCTGTGCGAGAAATATTGTGTGATACAGCCCATATAGTTAATTTATTTAATTAATTTATTTAGTTCCTTATCATTATTAGCATTATGTTTATGTATCTCATTTATAACAGAATTATCATTATCATTATCATTATCATTATCATTTTTTAAATTCTTCTGAAGATGTAACTTTGACATATATATTAATCATATCATTAACACTGTTTGTATTACATGAAAAAACTTCTTCATCAGAGATTTTACGCAATTCTACATTTGAAGTCTGTTTATAAGTATTGATGGTATGCCATTCTAAAATTTCTCTAGAAAATCCTGTAATATCTATATCTTTGATCTGCAATAATTCGTCTACCATGGCGTTTTGAAATAAATTTTCTTTTATGTGTGTTATTCATATTTCTTACAATAAATAAAAACTACACAAATTGTATTGAAAAAGATTTAAAAAAACATTTAGAAAATATTTACAAGAAAGTAAAATATAAATGTAGTTATAGAAATATATAAATGTAGTTATAGAAAAATAAAAATAAAATATGAAATTGAAGTATGTAATTGAATATATATATACAGAGTGGGCCAGATAAAGTGTTACAGTTTAATATCTTTGAAACGGCTAGATGGATCTTAATGTTCTTGAATTCGATTTTCTCGATTTGATGTGCTTTTTCACGTGGACTTATTTTCATTTTCTGCAATCGGCTCTTCGTGGGGTAGGGGGCACCAAGCTCCGTTTTTTTAAATGGCACCTTCCCAAAAAATTAATATTAATGGATTCTATGTTGAAAAAGAAGTAACTTTTATTCGAAAAAATTTTTTTTACAATCATTAACTTCCGAGCTACAATTATTCAAAATTTTTCGAAGCGCCGAACTTCACACTTTATGTGAAACAGTGTTTATACAATCTTAGTCTATAGTAGGATTTTATGTTGAAAAAAAGTAACTTTTATTTTAATAAGTGTTCAAAAAGCATACCATGTACTTCCAAGCACTTAAGTAATCTTTCAATAATATTTCTGCAAACACTGAATAGCATAGCTGGTGTAATTGATGCGCAAGCAGTCCGAATTCGTTCCTTCAATTCTTCTCTCGTAGTAGAAACTGTGCTAAATGCTTTTTCCTTTAGGTTGAGAGTATAAACACTGTTTCACATAAGTGTGAAGTTCGGCGCTCCGAAAAATTTTTAATAATTGTAGCTCGGAAATTAATGATTGTAAAAAAATGTTTTCGAATAAAAGTTACTTCTTTTTCAACATAGAATCCATTAATATTAATTTTTTGGGAAGGTGCCACTTAAAAAAACGGAGCTTGGTGCCCCCACCCCACGAAGGGGCCGATTGCGGAAAATGAAAATAAGTCCACGTGAAAAAGCACATCAAATCGAGAAAATCAAATTCAAGAACATTAAGATCCATCTAGCCGTTTCAAAGATATTAAACTGTAACACTTTATCTGGCCCACCCTGTATATATTATTGTGCTATTATTATTTATTTTTTGTATATTTAATTAGGAAGAATACACATATACGATATATGTCAATTTATGTATACTTGTATTAAAATAAATTTTTACATATATATAATATATATATATATATATATAGTATATATATAATATATATATATATATATATATATATATAGATATATATATACATATATATATATATATATATATATATATATATATATATATACATTATATATATATATATATATGATATTATATATACATATTATATTTATATATTATATATAGAAGATTATTCATTGTTTATGTTATGTTGCTGCACCTAATATTCACTCTTACATCATGTTATGTTGTTGCGCAGCTTTAATATTCACTCTTTATATGTTATATTGTTGCGCAACCTAATATTTACTCTTATTAATTATTTATTTATATACCAAATATCATATAATCATAATTATATAGCTGCACAGAAACTTATTTTTACTCACATTATGTTATTGTTGTTACTCCCGACTATTGTCAATCTAACATCTTTTTATTAATTATTATATTATTTATTTATATTATTATTTATATTATTATTATTGTGCTATTATTATTTATTTTTTTTACATTTAATTAGGAAGAATACACATATACGATACATGTCAATTTATGTATATTTGAATGTATATTAAAATAAATTTTTACACATATATATGTACATATATATACATACATACACAGTAAAAAATTTTGTGTTAAATTTAACATATTTCACATGTCCCAATTTATCCACTCTAATTTTAATGTTAATTTAACAGAAGGCAAGTATGTAAATAAATAACACAAGTAATATGTTTAAAAATTGACACAAAAGTGTAACACACTTAAATTTTATCTAGAAATAAAATTTATGTTAAATTAACATATTTATAATGTTAAATTTATTTAAAAGAAAATGTTATTCTTACATTTTTATAACAGAAGAAATATGTCGATTTAACATTTGGAAACTGTTATAGAGAGAAAAATAACACAACTTATCTGTTCATTTTAACATATAACTTATTTCATCAAAAATTCGTGCATTTACATATTAATTGTGTTATTTTAACTCTTAGAAACGATGAATATTAACTCAACGCAGAAATGTCAAAATAAACAATAATATGTTACATTAACATAAGAATATGTTAAAAATTTAACACAAAAATTTTTACACGAGAAAATTTCAACAAAAATACAAAATGTTTTTTACCGTGTATATATATATATATATATATATATATATATATATTAAATATAAAAAAAATAAATAATAATAGCACAATAATAATTTTATAATAAGATAAATAAATAATATAATAATTAATAAAAAGATGTTAGATTGACAATAGTTGGGAGCAACAACGGTAACATAATGTGAGTAAAAATAACTTTCTGTACAGCTATATAATTATGATTATATGATATTTTGTACATAAATAATTAATAAGAGTAAATATTAGGGTTGCGCAACAATATAACATAATGTAAGAGTGAATATTAGAGCTGCGCAGTAACATAACATAATGTAAGTGTGAATATTAGGGCTGTGTAGCAACATAACATAATATAAAAATGAATAATCTTCTGCGAGTCACATAATTATGATTAAATAGTATTTTTGCAATCATATAAAAGTTTATATATTTGCTACAATTAGTCAAGAATGATCGCAGAAATATTATATAATCATAATTATATGTCTACACAGAAGATTATATTCTCTCATATTATATTATATCACATTATTTATTATTATGACTATGCTGCAAATAAAAATAATTATTATTAATAAATAATACAACAATAACATAACATAAAGTGAGAGAATCTTCTGCGTAGTTACACAATTATGATTATATAGTATTTTTGCAATCATAGAAGTTTATATATTTGTTGCGTAGCTAAGAATGATTGTAGAAATATCATATAATCATAATTATATGGCTATGCAGAAGATTATTTACTCTCGCATTACGTTATATTATTTATGTAAAATTTTATATATTTACAGCGTAGTCATAATAATAAATAATACAACAATAATATAACATAATGTGAGAGAGAATTTAATCTTCTGCGTAACCACGTAATTGATTATACAGGGTGTCCGTCGATTTTCGACCTTAACGAAATAAATAAATAGATTGGCTCAAATTAAGAAGAAATGATCTATATCGTTTTGGGATTGTCGCAATAATTACGGAAAAATTAAATAAAGAAGATCGGCCAATCTGCGTGAATAGAAGCGCGCGACGACGAGAGCCGTCCCACTGTAATCCGATACTAGTCGCGCCGCGAAGCGGTGGGCGGGTCGCTCGAGACATGATGCGATATATCACAATACCGCGCCGAAAAATGACCTGTCCTTTTAGTGGCGAGAAAATGATGCGCTATCATTTCCACACCACTTTGCGGTAGATAGCATGGTGCACTTTTTTTATAGTGGTTTTCCCCATAGGCCTATTCCACTCTCAATTTAATGCAAAAATTGTTCAAAATGCCGTCCTCCTTCTCCTATGCAAAGTTCGGCCCTTCGAACAATATCGCGAGTTGCACGGTGCGCCATATCTGGCGTAATAAGACCGAAGGCCGCAATGGCTTCGCGTACTTCGTTTTCTGAGGCTTGACGCCGATCTTCGACTAGACTTTTTATATGGTCCCATACAAAAAAGTCTAGGACATTAAGATCTGTCGACCGTGCTGGCCAGGTGATTGGACCATTATGACCCATCCATCTGTCCGGAAAACGTGCGTTTAGTATGTCGCGAACTTCTCGACAAAAGTGCGCAGGAGCTCCATCGTGCTGATAAATTATTCGCGTTCGCACGTGAAGAGGTACATTTTCGAGAAGTTCTGTTAACGTGTTTTGCAAAAAATCCGCATAAATTTCGCCATTTAAACACGGCGGAAGAAAATAAGGACCAATCTGAAAATTTTAAACGAAAATTTTTAGCCGCATTCAAGCCGTAATAAAAGAAAAATTAAGATAGATAAAGAATTAGGCTCTGAAATGTATTAAACAACCAAATAGGCGAGAGGGATATCGGTGTGGGGCTGAATAGCTCAGTTGGTTTAGAGCAGTCGTCCGGCAAGCGAAAGACTCGGGTTCGACTCCCGATTCAGCGACTTCGCCCCGATATTTTTCTCGCTTACATCTCTGCAGGGGGGTAAAGAGGGGTCTTATATAGTATTCTCGAATGGAGAATCTACCTTGGTTTATGCACCAAATAAAATATATGCATGTCTTATTTTCGCGTCTTATTTTTCGCGATTTATTAATCTTTATAAAATTTTACGCACTATCATCCGCGGTGGCTCTTATCGCTCTTTTCTCTTATATCGGTTGTTTAAAAGAAAAATTGTTTTAATTTTATTGTTTTAATTTACGCTTACTATTTGATTCCCAATTATTCCAGCCCATACGTTTATGGACCAGCGAAATTGGAACGCGCCTTGACGAACGAGATGAGGATTTTTCTCTCCCCAATGTAAATAATTACGTGAATTAAATACACCGTTCGGAGTGAAAGTAAATTCATCGGTCCAGAATAATGTCCGGGAAAGATAAATCCCGTCGACATTGCGCGAGAAATCCTGCGTATGATTTATCAAGAGTTACGCTGAATGTAATGTAAAAAATTAAATAAAATGTAAAAAATTGATGATGACAGTACCTTCACAAAAATTGATCCGTGGTTGAAAATCCCTCGGTAAAATGTGTTGCACATGTTGATAATGATACAGGTGTAATTCATTCACACGTAAAACTTGATGTACCACGTAAAACCAAATTCGTATTCTACACGATGCACGCTAGTTCCAGGATTTTCGTAAAATGCGTCGAGAATCCTTTCTTCATCTCGTACATGAAGACGCATTCCTGGACCGGTTATCCCGACATTATGCACAAGACACCCAGTTTCACGTAATTGCTGCACAACACGTAAAATTGTACGTTCACTTGGTTTTTGTGCACGCCCGGAAAATCGTTCCGCGTAAATTGCGGCCGCGCGATGAGTATTTTCTCTCGCTAGCCCGTATGCCACAATCATGTCCGTATATTCCTGCGGAGTATACTTCATTTTCACTGGTTATTGGTGGTAATTAACTGCGGGAACACAAGATTTTTAGTAAAAGCGTCTGTACAGCAGTACATAAGCGACCAGTACAGCAGTGCGCCTTCGTGTACGAGATGAAGAAAGGATTCGTGAAGCATTTTATTATCTTATCATTATCAACGTGTGCAATACATTTTATCGAGGGATTTTCAATCGCGGATCAATTTTTGTAAAGATACTGTCACCATCAATTTTTTACATTTAAGATACATTCAGCGTATAGTAATGTCATTTTGAATAATTTACAAATTGAGAGTGGAATAGGCCTATGGGGGAAACCATTATAAAAAAAGCGCACCATGCTATCTATCGCAAGGTGGTGTGGAAATGATAGCGCATCATTTTCTCGCCACTAAAAGGACGGGTCATTTTTCGGTGCGGTATTGCGATATATCGCATCATATCTCGAGCGACCTGCCCACCGCTTTGCCGCGCGACTATTATCGGATTACAGTGGGACGGCTCTCGTCGCCGCTTCTACTCACGCAGATTGGCCGATCTTCTTTATTTAATTTTTCCGTAATTATTGCGATCACTCCCATGTAAATAAACTCGTTACTGTTCGGTCGGCTAAAACAAGACAGTCGGTTAAAGCAAGACTTTTTCATCCGGCCGGTCAAAGCAAGATACCGGCTAGATGCGACTGTCTTGTCTTAGCCGACCGAACAGTAACGAGTTTATTTACATGGGAGTGAATGAAAAGCTTATGGAATCAACTATCTATCGATTTTAAGTCGATAGAGTTACGTGGGGGTTAATAGAAAGCTTGTGAAATTAATTATTCATCGATCATAATCCAGTAGAGTTACGTGGGGGTAAATAAAAACCCCCTAGAAGAACCTTCCTCTAGAATGCGTACTATCCTGTTTTCAATGCGTCGATTATGCTCGACCTCTAAATGACCTCAAATGTCAACTTTTAAGAGGTGGTTAAGGTTATATCCGGTTGTAAAATTTCCCGCTCTTTTCATTTCCGGTGTCAAAAATAGATGTTCCCGTTTAAAAAACAGGACTTGACCTCGAAATAACCTTTAAGGTCACATTCAAGGTCAAATCTAAGGTCATCATTGAATTGCCAGGGAAAAATCTTACAACTTTTATTTAGATCATTTTTTTCTAGGGCGTGTATTTCTCGAGTTATTCGACCGTCCCGGAACTTTTGACACGCACTGTATATTGTATATACAGAATGTTTTATAAGTGATGGGCAAAATTTCAGAAATGAATTCCTTATGCTTAGAGAAGAAAAAAAAGTTTATCACTATAGGTTCGGAAATGATTAATTTTTGAATTATTAAGATTTTGAACAATTAGAGAAAATGTTCAATATGTCCACCTCCTGTCACAATACAAGTCTCAGCTCTTCGTCTCATTGAGTACCAGAGTGCATACATGAAAAAATGTATGGAATTGCAAACAAGAACAAGAATAATACACCACGCTAACGTAAACATTGGCCGCCGAACTTGAAAAACATTGTTGATGTCTGTAAAAGAACTTCTAAGACGAGAAATGAAACAAAATTTTGTATTACAAAAATTTTAATAACTCAAAAACTAATCATTTCCGAACCTATCCCAAATAGCACAATAACGTCCTCAGGAAATCCGAAGAACATCCAGGATATGAAGGATATCCTGTGGAAATCCAATTTTTATCCTGGAATATTCTCAGGATGTCCTGAGGAATAGTAATTGATAGCTACTAGTTCTTAAGACATCCATAGGATATCCTGTCGGATAGCCTCAAGATGTTTTGAGAATATCTATAGGATATAGATTAAGGACGTTTTCAGAATTTCTATAGGATATGTTAGAACATCCTGAGGAATTTTGTAGGATATATTAGGGATATCTTGAAAATTTTAATAATACCCTAATAGCACATGTAGATACTGAGAATGTTCGAAGAATATCGCAAAAGTAATGCATATATTCTCAGAACATTCGAGATACATACTATGATATATTAAGTATATACTAAAACTGCTCTAATGTCCGCCTATTTTGATTAATAGTAAATACTGAGAATATCTTGTAGTATGTATAACTCATACATGTAATATAAATACTTTTGATAAATGCCGTAAACGCACACACTATTTCTCATTTTAATTTCTCTTTTAATTTCAAATCATCTTTTTAATATGTTAAATCCCAACCAGGAATCAGGATATGTATAGGATGATTTTAGAATTCTTAGCTATTTTTGAGTCTAGTGGACATTAAATGAAAGATTTATATACTTCATTGTAATTCTTAAAACTTTCTGAAATTACTCCAAGTATTTCATTATAAATTAATGAAGATACATATAAAGTAATTAAATATCCTCAAAATATCCCAGGACATCCTGGACATATTCAGGATAATCCTAGAAATATGCCAGGACATCCTGGACATATTCAGGATGATCCTGAGGTTGTATTGTGCTATTTGGGATGTTGATTAACTTTTTTTTCTTCTCTAAGCATGAGGAATCCATTCCTGAAATTTTGTCTACTACTTATAAAACACCCTGTATATATATTACGACATAATTATTTACGTATTTATATATTCTTGCTCGGATGTTAGAGAGAAGGTGGAGAGAAAACGTCGTCAAAAACACAAGGACAAAGTGAGATACTCGCGTTCGAAACAGAGATGAAGGGTGTTCTGCGGGAGTAGATATGGGCCACTATAGTGCGTCAAAACAAACCTCCACCACTCGGCCTTTGGCGACGTGGGCGTGGCTAGGTGAAGTGGAGGGAGGTGTTCTGATTGGTGGACTAGGATATTGATAAGATTGTTTAGGTGTTAAATACCTGAAGAAACAATACCCCACCTTCGGAAGTCTCGATTTTGATTGGCACGTACCATAGTGGTCCAGAGCTGCGATTGGTCGACGCCGCCTATGTCGACAATTTTAGCAAATTTTTATTTCCCTACTTCCACGTCTAGACTCGAAGAAGCAATCCTCCTCCCACTCCAGCTCCGGTCCACCTGTATAGGGCTCCAAGCCAAATTCTCGTTACCTGACCTTTAGACGCTACGCCTTGGCAGAACGAACCCCCCGCTTACCGACTTTCGGAGTAGTCGGTATATGTCTCGAGGAAACAATCCTTACCTCCCGCTCTGTCTCGGGGCCCGCTATGGAATATCGAAACAAGCCCCTCCGCTCGAGCGATTTATGACGCGCTTTTTTTATCAGAAAAAACAAAATAAAATAAACGTTATAAAAAGCTTCTCAAAATTAACAAATTAAAATGAATAATAAAAGGCAGTAAAGAGCCAACGCAGTTGTAGGGCGTGAAAAATCTTTACAAGACAATCAATTTTTAAGAATCCTTCTTCTTTATTCCATCAAACGTTTCGGACTCAATTCGAGTCTTCTTCAATGATTCTAATAAAAACAAGAAACAAAAATATCAAATAAAATCGCGACAAAAATACAATATTAATAAATTAACTCAAAAGAAGAGAAAGTATAGTTACATGCATGCATAGTCTATAAGAGCGACACGACTTCGTTAGAGCCGATCCACCCAAGAAAGTCCGATGTAAGTAGCCCTCTCGACGATGCAAAACGCGAAGAGCGATGCACTAACAAATAATTAATAAATATACATCTAATCAAAACCAGATAGGAGAAATTGATTGATTGATATACACTGGTCAAAAATCACTTACTCGGACACGAGAAGATCGGCACAACGAAGATCGACACGATCACTCAGCACGCTAACAGTCGACTAGGCCGAAAATTCAAACGGCAACGATAAAATGGTGTCAAATGGTTGAACAATAACAAACAATAAACATTGAGGACAAAATCAGTCAAACAACGACCCGTTAAAGCTTAGGCATGTTTTCAATTATCGTCAGACATGAAGTATTTAATTTTGAAGTATCGCTTTGGAGATTCAACGCATTTTTTTGGCGCTTAATATAAATCATCTCAGATATCAATCTTTTTCCTAAAAACGCTTCCTCATCCAAAATCTCGACCTCATCAAAATCAAAAGTATGATTAAGCGCTCTATGTTCGGCAATGACAGACGTGAGATTCTTTCTATGTTCTTTGATCCTCGTTCTTAGTGAGCGTCCCGTTTGTCCTACGTAAGAGGCGTCGCAATCAGTGCAGTTAATTTTATACACTATATTGTTGCGTGAATCTTTTTGTAAGCTATCTTTACCAACTTTAATAAATTGGCGCAAATTGTTTATTCCAGAAAGCTTAACTTTGAGACCTCTGACACAATGTCGAAAACGTTCTGATATATTCCTCAAATACGGAACATTAAAATATGCAATCTTATCTTCTTCTCTGTCAACGTCAACCACGCTCTCACCATCCATCAAACCGTTATCATATTTGTTGTTAAATCTATGAAATAGAATGTTAAGTCGGTTGCTAATTGTGTGAAAAATAAGAGAGAGCGGGTATCCATTGTTCAAAAGAATGTTAACGACAAATTCAAGATTTTCCTTGTGAAACCTTGGATGAGAAAGCCAAAAAACCTTGTCTGTCAAACCAATTATTGTACCCTTCTTCTGACAAAGGGGGTGTCGCGACTCAAAGTGGAGGTATCTTCCTGAGAAGGTCGGTTTATGAAATCAATTAAATTCAATGTGTCCATTTACTAAAATAATTGTGACATCAAGAAAATTCAAACGATTGTCGACACCCTCCTCCATGGTGAACTGCAACCTTGTGTGGAACGAGTTGAACGTGTTCAAGACAATATTAAGCATTGAGGAGGGCGCCGCCAATACGATGTCGTCGACATATCTAAAATAAAACAGAAGATCCACGGAAAGAGTCGCAATCGCCCTTGATTCTAAATCTTGAAGCGTGATTTCCGCAATAATCAGGGAAAGAGGAGAGCCCATGGGCGTGCCAAAAGTTTGCTGATAACAAGAAAAGACAAAGTTTCAGCACGAGTCAATAATTGTAATTAGACTACATTGTTATTTACATTGTTATTTAGTGGATTTGGAAAATTAAAAAGATGAACGTGCAGATGATCGAACGCGAGGCAAGGTGTTATAAAGGAAGAAGGGAAATGCTGAAAGTATTAAACATGAATTAAGATAAAAAATTTTCACATTTATTAATATATTCGCATACAACTCGTAATACTTCACAAAAATATTTTTATTTTCTTACAAGTAAACACGATATTAATTAACATTATATTTTTTATGTTTCTCGTAAAGAAAAATTTTTTATGAAATAATTCTATGATTAAATGTTCGTGATATTCGCAAAAAATTTTCACATTTATTAATATATCTGCATGCAATTCGTACTTCACACAAATATTTTGTTCTTATATCTTCTTATAATTGAACATGTTATTAATTAACATTATATTTTTCATGTTTCTTTTCGCGAAGAAAAATTTTATGAAATAATTCTACAATTAAATGATCGTTATATTCGCAATTTTCGGAAAAAAGACTAAGAAATTCATCAAGATCGTAACCGCTGCACATATAATATAAAAATACACAACTATAGCGTCCGCAAGTTTGAGAGAAAAGTCCTTGTAGTTGTTCGGTTTCATCAATAAATATTAGAATTTCCTCGGAGACGAAGGAAAAACCTACAAGGGTATTACAGGGTGGTATTCCGTAGCTATCGAAATATGTTCCTGTAC
>JAPIVC010000636.1:0-37275 GCA_030586385.1 Camponotus fellah | reverse complement strand
GCGGTCGTCTTTTAATTTTCCTACCATTCCTAATCGCTGTCTTTTCCGACTTCATGCGACTTATATCTCGCGTTCTCTTCTCATCTCTTCTTGTTTCTTCTATTTTTCTATTTTCCTTTCTTCCTCTCTTGACCGTTTCCCAGTCATCGCTACTTATACGTTTGGTAATTTGTCGCCTGGCTCATCATTCTATCCTCATCGTTTGTATTTACGCTATTTACATTTTTTCTTGCTGAGAAAGGCGGTCTTAATTGTATATTCTCCTTAACAATTATCCGTGGTCTCATTCTTGGTTCTCGCTTAGGGAGTGGTGTCATCTTCTCTGAATACTCATGATAATTCAAACTCTTATATTCTCTCTCATTCCTTAATCCGGTGCCGCCACGCTTTACGCCATCGTCGATTCTCCATGCTGTTCTATTGCTCAGGGTGCCGGTTTCACTCCTTTTCTCGCTCCTCCATTTTTATCTCGAATTTCGATATCTTTCGCGCGTTCCGAGATTTCGTTTTTTGCGCCTTTGTTTCTTTCTCTTTTTAATTGCGCTATTTGACTCTTTAGCTCCTCTATTACTTTCCTCAGGGATTCCGTTTCCTTTTTCCTGCTTTTATTTTCGCTCTGCAAGGTTTTCAATTCAGCCGTAAGCTCGATGTTTTGCGTTCTTAAAACCGCTGGATCGCCTCGGCATTCTGCTTTCTGTACCAGATTTTTCATTGCTTCTCTTATACCAGATACCCTGTCCTTAATCTGTCCAAACAGCCTGTCTTGTATATTTCCGCATTTCTTGCGGATTATTTCGATTTCGTTCAGCCACTCGATGGTCAGCGATCCAAGAGCAGGTGCCGATATATTCTCATAATTTCCGTAACCTTCAGCTTGTTCAATATCCTTAATGCTCATAACAATCGATTTCTTCTTTGCTTTCTTAATAATTCTCATTTTTTGCTTTTTTGTTTCAGATCCCGTTTCTATCCCAATGATTTCAACACCGTCGGAAGCTCCATCTTCATTACTATTCGAATCTACATGATATATGGGTAAGCTTGTGTCTATTTTGCTTGTATTATTCCTTCTCTTTATCGATCTCGCATTACTGCTGTTATCCCTTTCCGTGTTTGCGTCCTCCACCTTACTCGTTGGCGAATTCTCCTCTTCCCGGTGCGTTCTTGTTCCATTTCCATCTCCATATTATCGATAGGACTAGAAATTAATCTTTTACGCGATGCCGCGTCTACCGTTTCTCTATGTTCATCCACGAGCGATCCTAAGATTCCCAGTGTTTTTTCAATTTCTTTTATTCTATCACTTGTGTTGTGCCCGAACCGTAGAGAATGGGCTTTTCGGGATTATACGCCAAAGGATTGGAATCCACGCAACAAATAAGACACTCTGTACTTTTTAGTAAAGGAATATATTTCGGTCGTTCTTCGTACACTGTTCCTATGCTACTTTCAATTATCTTATACGCGTTAGCGATATTTTATAATAGCTTGATATGTTAATCGTGACTCGTTGGTCCGATAATTCGACAAGTTCACTCAAACGATAGTCCGACAATGTTACCAAACGATAGTCCGCCGTGGTGATCTCGCGATCGGTTTATATATCGTTTAATTTGGCGGAAGAAGGATGAGATGTCCCTGAATCGGAGCGCGGTTCGTGCTCCGTCTTGGATTTCATTATGCTTAATCAGCTTTGGCCGTGACTTGCTTTCTTTTCGTCACGTCTTATTTCTATATTTTAATATCTCTTATGTAATTCTTAATTTATTGTCTTTTGCTGTTCTTGCTTACTTCAGCTTATTTCAAGGTTTGCTTATTTAACTTTAATTAAATTATTATTTTGTCGGGTTACGACACTTGTCTTATTTTCGCTTTCTTTTCCGCGTTTTATATCTGCCTTAACCGATGCTATCCATACTACGAAAGTCTAATAAGTTATCCGAACTTTTACTTTCTCTTCTGTCTCTTCGACTTCTATTATCGCTATCCTCTTCATTCGCGTCTAATTCTTCACCATATGAATTCCGGGACGTTCCTGGAATCGCGTTATCATTTATTTTATTTAATTTGTCAGTCATAATAGTTTGATTGATAATAACTATCTGACTCGGTCAGTAATCTTCTACTAGTGACCGGCCCCACGAACGATCTCCCTCGTACGCATCTCTTCCGAGTCTTTTCGAGTAATTATAGTAATAATTATCACCACCATCGCCGTATCTATTTCCGCCGATTGTAACTTCCCTTCTAGTGGGGAAAAAAGGATATGCGCAACTGTAACTACCGAGCTTATGCGAGCTCTCCTGCCCCAAATTCAGGCACAGCGCACACTTCGCCTCTCTCGCACACCGGTCGGCACTGTGTCCCGCAGTACCACAATTGAAACACATGTGTCTCCGATCCATCTCCTCACGACAATTTTCCAACGTGTATCGTGTTTTTAAACACTTATAGCATCTAAACCTAGCTCTAGGAAGCAGCTTAATCCTAACCTTAGACCACCCTATTTTTAGGTTATCTCGATTTAGCATTCTATTTCCTAAATTCCTCGTGCATGCAAATCTTACACGCCAACCTCTTTTCGTATATAAGAACCTATCTATCCTAATGGCCCTATCTCTTCCGTTCGCAGTTTCTAGTATTTTCGCTCTGATCTCTTCCTCCGTGAGCGTGTCATCAGAACCACCCGAAGTACATTTGATTCCTTCCGCTGAGGCCTGGTCTATACACTGCTATCCATTCTTCATATCCGGCAATTGCTCCTTTTATCCTGCTTATTAGTGGATCCGCTTGCGACTCGGCTTGCTCTCCAGTAATCCTGACAATTTTGCATCCACTCGCAGCTTTGCGCACACTTAGCTTTTCTATTTCTAGATCTTCCGGATTGATAGCTTTCCTCAGATTCATCAATGTGCGATAATCCACATCTTCCTCATTTTTAATTTTAATTACCACTATTGGGCTCTCTTGTTGTACGAGAGGGAAGAAAGAGGGAAAGACGAGGCTGACGGTCTCTCTCGTCCGCCTGACTACTGATACCTCGTCGCGTATTCCCCCTCCTCTCTCCTCATATCCACTTAACTCTGCTCCAGCTGTATATTTTCCGGTTTTCTCTACGTGAATGTCTTTATTGTTACTGTATGTTAAGGGGGTAGGAGGGACAGGCGATAACACTTCCTCAGCCCTCCTTTTCTTTCCTCTTCTCACAACTCCTCCCTGCATGCTTTCACCCGCCTGCGAGTTTCTCTTGCTCGCGGTAATTCTGCCTTCTATTATTTTCGCGACCGACAGCTCTAGCGGCACCAATCTTTCCACAAAGCGCGCCAGAGTGGCATCGACCGCAGATACCATCCTTCTTGTCTCCGGGACCATCTGCTCCGGATCCATCCCGTGCAGTTGTTTCTCCGTATCCTCCAGAGTACTAGTAGTCGAATTCATGACTGTCCGTTCCCCGCCCGCGCGCGCGATTCGCAGGTCCGCCATGGTTCCTTCTTTCTTCCTCCTCCTTTTCCCTTTTATTCTTGTTCACTTCCTTCCTTAGTTTCTTGATTTTCTGTTCCAAGATCATAACTTTTTGTCTCAGGTATGAGTTCGTTGCTCTCGCGTCCGCCGACCGAGGGTCCGGAAAGTAGCCCTACGCGATATTTCCGTTACCAACTCTTTTGCCTTTCTGCGATCTAACTTGTTTATGGCTCGCTCGATTCGCTTTCCAAGTTCTTCCATTGACAGATCGCTCAGCTGTTGTTTGACATCGGGCCGTCGATCACAATGTCCTCTCCTTGCTCTCTCGTTCCTTCTTTCTTCACATGTGTCTCTTCCGCTTTATTCCTCGTATTATCTTGTTGTTCAACTATTATACTAATTTCTTCTTCTTTCTCTGTTTCAGATCCAGCAGCAGCAGCGATAGTCTCATCCACCATGGCTCGCCCCCAACACCATGGATCGCCCCTCGCTGGATAACGACGCAGGTCGGGCGGGGCACGCAGCCGCGGACGACTGCGAACCCTCCCCACGCCGTCTCCTGGGGATCCGAGCACCCTGAGGAGGTAAGTTTATATTTTTATTTGGCATGATTTCATTGAGTTTGTTTGGTTTGTTTTTGGAGTATCCTTCTCCTAAGCCTAGTTTGTCACGCAAGTAGGTCATCTCGATTTGCAATGAGAGGACGCGGGGCCGCCTCCCCGGCGATGCATAATTCGTGTCTTCTCTATGTTGTTAGATACTCCGCTTGTTTATGGATCTTCATCTGCTCCATTTACTCTCTTAACTTCTAGTAATCTCTTTCATCTTTCTTTTATTTATTTATTCGCGTATTTATCTCCTATTTCTTCATTGTATTATTCCGCATATTCAGCTTATCTTACATCCGCTCTACATATTGTTGTATAATTCTAACAATACCTGACTTCATCATTGCATAATCTTTCCCTCTAAAACTCAAGTCCTATCCTACATTGATTTCTCTATCATATTATATTCCCTAAGACTATTCCCTTAACTTAGTTACTAAATTTTAATTTTAATTTATTAACATGTTTATATTTGTACATATCTCACTACATACTTCACTTATTTCATTACCAATGATTTTTGCCATGATCATATTTTCTACTATTTAATTATTGTTTAGCAATTTATAGTAAGCTTGTATAATCTTTCATAGCTCCCTAATTTCCTAATCTTTATTTGGCATTCCGCTACCTGCCTTTCTCATTGTACAGTCTTTTCTTTTATGTCTCAAGTCATATCTTACATTGATTTGTTTATCACATTATATTCCTAATATATTCCCGCTATTCCCTTAACTCAATTACTAAGTTTAATTCTAATTTATTTACATATCTACATTTGTACATGTCTCACTGCATACTTTGTCCATTTCATTACTAATAAATTTTGCCACAACTCACATATCTCTTGAAGTTAAATTTTATTAATCAGTTTATAATTTATTGTAGATTATGTACAACACTCTAGTTTCCTAGTTTTATCTATTCTCTATTTTACATTCCTATCTTTTCCCCTCCTCTGTATATTTCCATTCTATTCATTAATCACTCTTTTATTATCTATTAGCCTAATTCCCATATTTCCTTCACTTCTTTATTTATTCATTTTACGTACTATCCTGTTTATAAATTCTTACTCATTTAAATTTAGTAACATTAATAGACTATGTCTCTATTTTTAACTCCAAATATATTGTATCTATCCTGTTTAGTATCATATCACTTCGCAATATATTCAAGTTATAGTAATAATCTGTCATATTTAAAACCTAGCAATTAGTTATCTCTTTTAGTCTATATCCTTAAGTTTTAAGTTGATAATATGTCTCTTCCTGCCTTCCTTGCGATACTTTAGTACTATGAACTATGCAATCATCCCGCTATGTATCTTATTGTTTAATTTGTCTATAATAGCAACTCTATTAACCCTTCCAGTTTCAATTTCAACTATCTTTGTTTATTTATAACGCATCCGCGTCAGTCATAAGGAAGGGGACAAGGAGATTTCACTTCCTTCTTCAAATTTTTTCTTCTTTTACAATATTATACTCATTTTCATTTTCATTTTTTGCACATATCCTTTCTCCTCTCATAACGCGTTATATTTATATCATACGGTAATCATTATTATTGTTACTGAATTTTAAATTCCGCATGTTTGCTTTAGTTTTTCCTTACCACGCATTTTAACGGGTTATTAATTTCCAATTCATATTTAATGCCATAGATAATTAGCAAACAGAATGGAGGATGCTATCTTTTAAAAGGCGTTCAATATCTAAAATTTTAATTGTTTATAAGTTTTAAAATCCTTTCTTTCTTAATAATTTGTTTTATTATAATGAACTTGTTATCTACATTACTTCCATACTTCTCATTTATTATAGCTTGCTATATATCTCCCATCTTAATTATTCAGACAACCAGAGTTCCACTCTCGTTCCGGTGCTTCGCTTGCGCATTAGCGGTAAGGAACCGCTTTTCCACTTAACTGCTAGCATATACTTCGCCCTACGACGTCGGTCGCACTACCGTAGAAGTCTTCGTATTATTCTATAAAAGACCCTTTAAGCCTCGGAGATATTATCGCATTTGTTATCGCATTTATTATCGCATTTATGATCCAAGGAACCAGCCCGATCCACGCTCATCCGTGTTGACACGCGCAACCTCTAATGATTCTCACATCTTATAGTATTATTATTTTCCCGTTATGTTCTATTTTATTATTCTTTCATCCCTTGTATCCTTCATTCAATGTTATTATTCCGTCTTTAGGTGTGCCGTATTCATCCCTGCATTAATATATAATAATCAGTCAATCCTATTTTTCGAATTCGTGTCAACCGGGCCGAATCCCATCTTCAATTTTCGCATTTCTAATCCAACCGTCTATTATCAACCATCTATCGAAAATGAGGGGATCTTACCAATAACTACCTCAAACATTATCCGTCTCCAATTATCTGTGTATTAATTTTTTTTCCTATTCTTATTTTAATCCCATATTTCGTTTTTATTTAATTTGTTTGTTTCCTTTTCCCTCTTTTTCCCTTTTATTTAATTAAATCTAAAATCACTATCTATTTCTTGCACTTATAATCTTTGTATTTATTTTAGTTTATGCATATATATTTGATTCATATATTCATATGAAGCAAATTATTTATTATCTTCAGATCTCCTCATTTTCAAAGCACACAAGACCGCCACTCAGAGGTAATTTATACTCGCTCATTGCATTCCCGTTTTCTCTCGTCTGCTATTCAACGTGAAGTCCATCCATTGTTCTTTCTATTCTCCTCAAGATATCCTCTACTATTCCCTCCGCGAGTTCTGCTTACATTCCTTGCTCATTCATCCTTCCTTTTTGCAAATTATCGGGCTTCCAATTTGTGATACTTTTCCGTCGCTTTTATATAATCCTATAATGTTTAATTATATTAGTATTTCAATTATATGTCATTCCTAGTGAGCAATTAGCAGATCATTTCCCTATTTTTCTAGTTTAATACTTTATTTATTTAAATTTATTTTGCTTCTATTTCCATTTCTTTGGAACTTATCATAAATTCAAAATTTGATATCGTTGTTAATAACGCTATTTACAGAAAATCAAGACAGTCATATATATTAACTTTATCTTGAGGAAGCCAATTATCAGTTCTAAGCACACCAATTATCAGTTCTAATTCACTCTGGTCTGCAGTATAATTTATAATTATCAGTTCTAATTCACTCTGGTCTGCAGTATAATTTATAATATTATATGTTCTAACACTAACTTTCCTCTCATGAAACTAAATAACTTATATTATTACATTATCACTTCTTATTATTAAAAGTGATGTATTTCCTATTTAATTTATTATAGTGTTATTTTACTTTATTTTCTTTATTATTAATATTTTAACATTTCAACGACCCTTGTATAGAAAACAATTTATTCAACAAAGCCATCTACAAGCTATTATCTCAAATATAATAGCTAATTCATAATAACACTTACTTTCTCTGAGAATATTCTTTATTACTCAAACTTGCTTATCTTTAATTAAAATTACATAATTCCATAAAAGGGCCTTTGTGTAGAATGATAATTTATCAAAGTCATCTTACTATCGGAGAGAAAACTTCCCTAAATTGCCAGACCAAAGTGAACTTCGCGACAAATATACATGTCCACTATTTAACATCCAAGATTAAATTGTAATTGCTTTGATTTATTAATGGCATGTTTCTTATATCATTTCCACTATTTCACTCCTTTCTATTGTATAGTTCAGGCTTATATAAATTATAATTATTTATCCTTCGAAATTTGATATGCAAACAATTCGCATCTTTAGCAATGCATATCATGAATAAACAACATGTGTAATACTACTCAAGAATTAAATCTACATTTATTAATTAATTTGTTACTTTTATAATATTTGTTTCTTTCCGCAGGCAACTATAACATAATCATGTTAACCTTTTTACTTCTAAACATTCTTCATATTAGCTGTCTCAATATTAGTCATTTATTTCTTTTTTATTTAACAGTGTTATTAACCCGAAGATTTAATTTCTTTGACATATATCTTCATAGTCTTTGTTTATATCCCTTCATTCATTTAATCTTAATTCTATTATTTATCATGACAAGTTTCACAGTATGTCAAATATATCATAGGGCTGTTAATACAATATGCAACACTTCATGCTCCAGTGCTGACACCTTGCCAACAGAATTAAATTGATTTACAGCGTATCATTTATATTTCTTTATTATTGCCTTATTTTGATTTGCATGTTACCTTAGTTACTAGATTAATATGTTTTGTTTTATCTAATTTGTTATAATATTTTCATCTCAATTCAATTTTAATTTTTATTTTCCTTGGTCATTTAGCAATTATAATAATTCCAAAGCCAAGTCTTCATGGAAAAGGCAGATAATCAAAATCATTTACAGACTATCCTATTTATTACAGATATTCAAATACTTTATATCATTTAAAAATTTCTCGT
This sequence comes from Camponotus fellah, assembly GCA_030586385.1. Taxonomy (NCBI): domain Eukaryota; kingdom Metazoa; phylum Arthropoda; class Insecta; order Hymenoptera; family Formicidae; genus Camponotus; species Camponotus fellah. Next base: position 28,750 of record JAPIVC010000636.1, on the reverse strand, counting down.
TACTATTATCTTTGTTCAACCACTGTATCTTATTATTCGAAATTAATATTCTCTATCTGGTTTATTATTAACTCATTCCAATTCTTATTTCCTTATTTTTCTTTTAGTCTTATGTCAATTATGATAATTTCATAATAAGATCCTTACATAGAAAGCAAACATTTTGTCCGGATCATCTACAGGTTGTAGTACATATAATCAATATAAAGTTATCTTAAATTTAACATTTGTATATTGAGAGCCAGCACTTCGAGCATTACTTGCTGTTAAAAGAAAATTTCCTACAATATCAGAATAAATTCTATGTCAGATAGACAAGTCTACTATTTATTGTCCAAGCAAAATAATAATTTAAATTTTCCTTAATAGTAACATATCTTTGTACAATATTTAAAATATTTCGATTTATTTTCATTCTTATTAGTAGACATGATTGAAAAATTCATGTAAATTATTCTCCATGTTTCCGTTTAAAGTTTAATTTGTAAATAATTGTATATATAAATAAAATTACACCTCTGATCGTAAATAATCACAGAAAACGACATGTATATAGTTATTCAAAAGCTAAATCTATATTTATTACCTTACTTAATCTTTATTATTTGAACTCTTATTCATCCTTTATCTTATCAGTCTTATTTACCTTATATCAAATTAAATATAGTTTAATCTTTTATATCCAACTTTTTTTATAATATTTTATCAAGAAACTGTTTCATATATCAAGTCTAGGAATCTTTTCTAACTATTTCATTTAATATATTTTATATTTGTTAGTTATGAAGGTATTTTCGCTCTTTCTAATAGCATAACTAAAATTATTCTCTTCATTTCATTTACATTTTAATATATAAATAAAAAAATATACTTTTGACAGCATATGCCATATCTATATTTGTTACCTTATTTCGTCTCTATCATTTAAACTCTTATTCTTTATCTATTATTTAACTTTTGTCAAATTTAAATATAAATATAATTTTAATTTTATTATATCCCACTTTTCCTTATTATATTTAACAAAAATTTGTTTCAAATATCAAATCAGATGTCTTTCCTAACTATTCATTCTATATATGTTTAGTGATTACGAAAGTATTTTCATTCTTTCTAGTAACATAACTAAAAGTTATTCTCATGTTTCCATTTTAAAATTTAATATGTAAATAAAAGTTATGTCTCTGACAACATATATCCACAGTAAACAATGCAAATATTACTGTTCGAAAGCTCACATCCATTCTTATAACCTTACTTTTTATTTTTATTTGAGCTTTTAATCATTTTTTTATTTTATTATTCTTATTTTAACTTATATTGAATTTTAAGTATAACTTAATCATATTCTATCCAGCTTTTTCTTTTTCTGTACTTTATCACAACCTTATTTCCATTATCAAATCTAAAAGTCTAAAAGTTTCTTAACTATTTCATAACTATTAATTACAGATAAGTCTAATATCCTCTCGAACAGTTATTGCAAATATTAAATTGTGTAGAAAAAAACTTAATCGTGTACATCGCGCGAGTTCTATAAATAGGACACCTTATCCTGCAATGACAAGTATATCTGATGTGCTTCCTTAAATTTCGCATGTACAAATATGTTGTTTCGCAAGCCCTGCTCTGTCCGCTGATCGGCTGATCCTGATCGTACTCAATTTCGCCTAGGAGGCAGCCTGACAAAATGTGTTCGACCGGACGAGGACCATATCCATTTCCAGATTATATCGGCATCTTGGGTTGATGCAGTTCCAAGGTACGATTTCCTCCTTTTGAATATTCATTTTATAACATAAATTTCCTGTCTATACCTCCTGTCTATGATCAATCTTACTTATCTCCTCAGAGTCTGATCTGTAGAGTTTCTTTGAAATCCTTTAATATTAACTTATCCCAATCTTAAATACCGTAATTCAGTCCTTTTCGGAACGTCCTTTTATCACTTTTGCTTCCTCTGTTATACGACGCAATTATTGCATCATCTTTCAAGCAATATGGCGTGGCAAGTAGACCACTGATGCCCTCCTTTTTACTTTCAGATTGTTTTTAAACCTTATTTATGTTTATCGCTTCTTCTAACACCCGTCCGCGACCCGTCCAAGACCACAATCTATTGCTTATTGAAAGAAAGCGATATTTAATTAAAATGTAACGCAGCCACACCTGGTGGCTACATTTTAATTAAATATCGCTTTCCTTCATCCCGGATCTGTGAGTGTAATCTTTGATAATTACAATTTATTGATATGTACTACACGCAGCTTCCTTTAAAGTTAATTTTTACGTTATTCATAGGTAACGTTTCAAGAATTTCATATGATCCGGAATATTGATCAGAAAATTTATTCTTTATAAGTTCTTTTAACAAATAAACTTGATCACATACTTCAAAATTTTTTGTATTTAATTTTCTATCTTCTCTTTCGATTTTGTTAAATTTTCTTTAACTAATTCCCAAGATGAGGTTAAAGTATTAAAAGGTTAGTTAGATAGTCTGGTTAGATAGGCTAAATCTTTATATTCTTCCAAAATGTTAATAGAGGAAAGAATTGATATGTGGCTAGATGATATTGTACAAAATGTACTAAGCCGTCTCAAAGATAAATATTCGACGCATTCGATATTCTCGATATCCTGTGAAAAATTTACTTTCTGGAGAAATAATAATATTGATGACAATTTCTGGAATCCAACAGATGTAAAACAAATTATATGTATCCTGGAAGAATACGTATTTTCTGAATTAGAAGTTTCCCAGAAATTATTTGAATTATTCATAACATTAAATAACGATTTGAAATTTATAAATTATAATTTAATATAAATTGTTATAGAAATTAATATATAAAATATAAATTTTTATTATTAAATATATTAATATATATATATATATATATGTGTGTGTGTGTGTGTGTGTGTGTGTGTGTGTGTGTGTGTGTGTGTGTGTGTGGGTGTGTGGGTGGGTGGGTGGGTGGGAGGGTCATCATTACCGCACGGTATACCCGTGCGGGAAAGTCATTCCCATGATGGCGCATGCGCAAGTGCATTGCGTGTTCAATCGGCTACTTCGCGCACGGAAAACAAGTGCGTTATGTGCCACTTTCCACACACCTTTGATATAAACAGATTTTGTCACGACGAAAGGCTGTATATTCAGCGAGACTCATGCAAGACTTGCACGGGGCTTAACAATACTTGTTATAAACTTGGATAAATATAATCATCTAACATCACATTACTGAGAATATTGTTTATTCTATCATTGTATGTTTTTCAAATAATTGCAGTAAAGCGCAAATATATTTTATTTTTATCATAATATTAATACGCTCTTTTCTTTTCTCTTCTGTTTCGAAATTGGTTTGTGCTGATAAAAGGGCGCGATCAGTAATCGTTGATTCAGAATGGCTTGGCGAAACAGATTGTTTTATCACGTTGTTATATCTGCGATGGCGCTTTTCTACCGGCACAAATGAGTCGAACAGATGGGGATGAAAATGCTGCTCGTCGCGAAATCGCTATTGTTAGACGTGATTCTTTTAACAGACCAGTTCTTGAAATAACAGATCGAACAAGGCTCTGCATCAATTGTAATCGATCGTTCTTGATGAAATACACATAATAGAACACGACCTCACTTGCCTTCGATTTAATGTTTTGACACAAACTGCCAATCGTACCTGCGTAATATGCAATGTTGAAGATGTTCCCAAGGTTTCTGCCGATTGTCGAGTAAATGTTTTTATTTTGCGCAATATTTATATTCCCGAGAATGTGAGATCATGTCAACATCATCTTGACGAAAGAGGTTTTTCTTGGAGCCATTATTATGTGGGTTACGATTTATAAACAGATCGTATGTTCTTAAAGGTTCACAACTTGCTATTTTTCTGCAAGGTCTTCGCAATGTTGCTGTGAATAAGCGCAGATTTGTTGATGAAAATAGTCTCACAGATTCTGAATTCTCATCATTCTCTCCCGTGACAAAAGAGCAATTTTTAGAACTCTTTAACTATTGTGATAGAATAATTTGCAATGGGGGTCACAGGTACGTATCGAAAAAGGATTTCTTGATGTTTTTATGTAAACTACGACAGGGTTTATCTGATGACTTTTTGCAAGTTATTTTCGAGTATTCAAGTAGACAAGCAACAAGTATGGCAATTTCTACTGTTCGCCAATCTCTAATGCAATGATTTGCTCCGGAAAATATTGGTCTTAATTCAATTACTAGAGAAAATTATATTGCAAGACATGTATCTGAATTCGTTAATGAATTGTACAATGCTAATCCAAACATTCCTCGTGTAATTGCTGCGATCGATGGAACTTATAGTTACATACCCAAATGTAGTAATTTTCGCACATTACGTCAGTCTTTTTCGATTGATAAAAGTCGTCATTTACTGAAACCTGTACTTATAGTAGCATTTGATGGATATATTCTCGATATTCAAGGTCCTTATTTTTCCGATTCTCGGAATAATGATGCGGCGATTTTGAAGAATGAATTCGAGAGAGATGCAGAAAGAATGAGAGAATGGTTCCGCGATGAGAGGAGATATTCTAATTGTAGATCGAGGATATCGTGATGCTACAGAGCTCTTGGCTCGGCTGGGTATTATATGGAAAATGCCAGCACTCCTTCAACAAGGGAGAAATCAACTCACTACAGAAGAAGCCAATGATTCACAATTAGTTATCAAGACGAGATGGATTGTTGAAGCTCGAAATGGGCATATCAAATCGATATTCAAATTCTTTCAACAGATTACCAATACCTCACCTTTTGAATTTCGATGATTTTTATCTTATTGCTGGTGCAATAATTAATAGGTATCGTCCAGTTATTGAGATGCAAGGAATCAATGCAGAATTGGCTCGTCAGATGCTTGACAGAGCTAAAACCAAATATTATTCAGGCACTAGTCGAGGTTGATAACCTGCACACATGTAATGCTCAAAGATGGGTACGATTAGATGTACAAATTCTTGATTTCCCAATTCTAGATTTAGAATATTTAAAAGATCTCACTGTCGGTATTTATCAAATCAACTTAGCACCATCATATGTGCAGGATAAATTGCAAAGAAAGGGTCAAGAAGAATTTCATGTTGAAATGATGAGAAACGTACAAAGGTTACCTCAACCTGGTCTCATGAGAGTAAGAATTTTCTCAAGATTTCGGAATGCAACTAAATATCAGTTGTGGATTAAGTATCGACCCAATAATGATCAAGAACCAGCGGATGCTGTAGATGAGCTCGTACAGGGTTATTATTGTACGTGTAAATCAGGTGCACGAACGCTAGGCACGTGTGCACACATAGCTAGTGTACTGTGGTATGTTGGGTATGCAACATCAACAAAAATATCAAATATCCCTCAACTAGGCTTATCAATGTCATTCACGATGCCGCGAACAGATTGTCTCCTGAATAAAATCGTATTGTTTAATACGATTCGTTTTTTTTCCAAGTAATAGACATATTTTTCATGAATTAAGAACAAAATCGGTTCTTTTCAGGGCCATAATGATGTGCAAAATCCGATCGCGCAACCTCCTCGCGGTGCACATTGGGTAACACTAATGCCGACGGTTCATACTGTTATTACTATTATTCATCAATTTATTAGGTTAGGTTATTAGATTTAATGAGTTAAGCAATACACACACATACATACAATCATTATTTCGAAAGCTGAATCGGTGAAATCATCTGTAATCGCGTGATAAAATATTCATCTTTGAGGTCTCCTAGAGCTAAAAAACTGCTTTAAAGAGAGATGTTGCCATGAAAATTTTTGATTAGAATGACATGAACAACATTCTCCCAAAGTTTCAGACAAATTCGCTGAGAACCCATTTCCATAGGTTTTGTGCGGAGTCCTTTACTTCAACTAAAAATTTGAAATTGTTTATAAAAAAAAAAATAATCCTTGTCATCCTTTTCACCTTTCTTTAGTGAATGGAATTTTGGTTAAATTGTAGCTTTTTTCTCTGAAACAAATATACATTTAATAGTGATATAGTTATTATTACAAATTATATTTAATAATAATTTGATAAAATATATTTTTATTACAAATTATATTTGATAATAATTTGATAAAATATATTTGATATAATAGTTTATAAGATATAGATACATACCTATCTACTTAAAACATTAACCAAATGTTTTAGCACTCGCTCCTTGCGTTGCTGGACCCATCGTCCCGCACATGTGCCGCGTATATCTGCGTAACAAGCATGTAATATATTAATAAATAAAAAAATGTATGTGTGTGTGAGTGTATGTTTGCATGTATGTATATCTATGTATTATTTACTACTTACAAAATCTTAAGCTTCTATGTCTTATGGATTGTCCAAAATGATGATCCTGAGAGAGATCTTGCGAGCGATAAGAAGTGCGATCTCGCGAATGGCGAGAAGTGCAATCTAGCGAGCGATGAGAAGTATGATCTCGCGAGCGATGAGAAGTGCGATCTCGGGAGCGACGAGAAGTGTGATCCCGCGAGCGATGATTCCGAGAAGTGCGATCTCGCGAGCGATGATCCTGAGAAGTGCGATCCCGCGAGCGACGATCTCGAGAAGTGCGATCTCGCGAGCGATGATCTTGAGAAGTGTGATCTCGCAAACGATGATAATAACTTCGATCATCTGAATAACCAGCAGGCGATCGACCATCGCGAGAAATGTGATTTCTTGAGCGACAATAATAAGCGCAATCATCTAAATAACTATCAGGCGATGATCGCGAGAAGTGCGATCTCCCGATCGAGGATCACGAGAAGTACGATCTCGCGATCGTCGATCGGAAGAGCGACAACTTTGCGACTGTTGCTGAGCTTTCTCTGCATTTTTTATTTCTCCGCTTTTCGAGTGCATTGCTTCAGATTGCATTAGACTTACTTTATATTGGCCTAATAATCTGAAAAAATGATAAATAATGAAATTTGGAAATAAATAATAATAATAATAAAAAAATTTGAAATTACACGTATACATACATATCTATTTCTTCTTCCTCGTCCTCTTCAAGATTATTATTAATAGAGCTGTAAAGAAATAAAGCTTTAATAATTCAACATCCACAATTTTATATGTATCTTCTATAAAGCTTCTGTATTGAATTCTAACAAAATTGCCACATTATTATGTTATGTTGAGTAGGTATACAAGGCGAGTTCTAACCCAGGTCCTCTAAGGGGGGGTGAGGCGCGAGGAGGATTACGGAGGCGCGGGGGAATAACGTCACGCGGGACGGAGGAGATTTCGGAAGCGGCGCATGTTAGATGTTTTATCGCAATATTATATTACATGCCCGGTTGATAAACAGTATTGCGTATGAATGTTCGGTTTATAAACAATATAAACCGAACATTTTAACGCGTACGAGGAGAACACGTGCGAGAGAGAGGGAACGATAGCGCGAGGAGAACGCGTGCGAGAGAGAGGGGAACGATAGCGCGAGGAGAACGCGTGCAAGAGAGAGGGAACGATGGCGCGAGGAGAACACGTGCAAGAGAGAGGGAACGATGGCGCGAGGAGAAAGCATGCAAGAAGGGGAACGATGGTGCGAGAAGATATCGCAAGGGATGGGAGCGCAAGGAAAGGGGAGCTCGTAAATAAATAATCATATTTTTTTTTTAAATTTAAAAATGTATAAAATTTATTTTAAAAATATGTGTGTGTGTGTGTGTGTGTGTGTGTGTGTGTGTGTGTGTGTGTGCGTGTATATATATGTGTGTGTATGTGTGTGTGTGTGTGTGTGTGTGTGTGTGTGTGTGTGCGTGTGTATCTTTAAAATTATAATAAAAGTATAATGAATAAGTATAATGAATAAGTATAATAACATGAAAAAATATAAAAAGTATAAAAATATAAAAAATATATTAATATAAAATATATTAAAAAATATATTAAATATATTAAAAATATAAAAATATAAAATATAAAAATATAAAAAGTAATGATAAAAAATAAAAATATAATAATAATATATTTTGGGGAGGGGATGCGCTGGGCTGGGGACGACCACTCCACGAATGCTAAGGGCTGATGCGTCAGGCTGGGAGAAACCGCTCCTATAACAGAAAAATGTATTAATATAAAACTATAGTATATTTACAATAAGATTTATAAAAGAAACACATCTGTCGAGACCATTCTCCACCACATCCGTGCCGCTCCTCTTCTCTTTCCTCCTTTCACCATTCTTCTATCCAATCCTCCTGGATCCAAATTTCCTCTTCCTCATAGGGCTCTTCTCCGAAGAGCCGCCGCAATTTGAAGATATCGTCTTCATCCTGCAGGTGACTATCCGGGATGTCACTCCACATGTAAGAGAGATCATATCTCTTCCGCCCGCACTCACTGTCTCCTTCGAATATTCATGAATCCAGGAATTTCTATATCATACTGAGACTATATAAAAAATATATAATTATAAATACATGCACATTTTTTTTATAAAATATTAGAAAAATAATACATACATCCCAGTGAAAGGCCAGTTTAAGCAGCAGAACACAAAACAAGTCGTAGAAATATTGCTTCCAACCGGAGTTTTCCAAAATGCTGTCCATTTTCTTTTTTTCTTTGGCACTCTTTAATATACTCTATACTGGAGCACAGCTCGGAACCGTATGACGAGGTCTTGATCCGAGATCGTATAGCAGAGACCTTATGTGACCATCTCAAAACGTCGTAGAGACAAAAGTATCTATACAAACAACTGCAATATAAATAATAGTTGCATTCCTCTGAAAGACAACGCGTACGAGAGAGGGAACGATGGTGCGAGAGAGAACGATAATATTGAACAATGACGTTTACAACAGCGCGCAAGAAAGAGAGATATCGCAAGGGATGGGAGCGCAAGGAAAGGAGAGCTCGTAAATAAATACATTTTTTAAATTAAAATGTATAAAATTTAATAAAATATGTGTGGTATACATTTGTTTTGTGTGTGTGTGTGTGTGTGTATGTTTAAAATTATAATAAAACAATAATAAAAAAGTAATAATAAGAAAAAATATAAAAAGTATAATAAAGAATATAATATATTTGGGAGAGGGAATGTGCCGGGCTGGGGGGGACGGCCACTCCAGGAAGGCTAAGGGCCGATGCGTCGAGTTGAGAGAGACAGCTCCTATAACAGAAAAAAACATACATTTCATTAGATTTTAATAATTTGTTTAATAATGTATTTAATATAAAAATAGTACAATGCCATCTATTTATTTAATGTGTGCAAATGGGGCAGATGTTACATAGCAATATTTGATGCAATGATTTTCTGCATTCTTTACACGATATATTGGTTAAATATTCGTAATATACGCATCAATGTTCTCGAATAGAAGTGGCCCCTAAAAATAAGAATGACAGTCTGTGGTAACACTCAGTGCAGTATTTCGATTCATCTTCCACATAATAATATGATATACAACATATTTTTTTATGTTCTAATCCCATTATTTCGGGTAAATCTATATTTCGGCGTTTCGTATGTAGTAATTCACTACTATTTATCACTTTCATAATCGCTGTCCAAGAGTTTGACATCGATATCAGAATCTTCGTCGGATTCGTCAATGTCCGTTCGGTTGTCATTTTCAATAATCATCACATCGTTAATGTTGTCATCGATGATAATAACGTCATCATCATCAATTATAATAATCTCTTGTTCTTCTGCCATTGTACCAAATACATACACAAAAATAATGAAAAAAATATTCACTTCTTCTTCATTTCTTCTTCACTTTTGATACTTTTGACTTCTTAACTCGCGCACTGTTAAACTCTTTGTGACAAGGCAGCGAGATCTCGATACGAGATCTCATAGTAGAGATGTAGCATTATCACCATGTCAAAAATATACGCGGTCCCATGCATTTATCGAAAGTATAAGCAATATTATATTACATGTCCGCCGGTTTATAAACAATATAAACAAATGCCACCTTCTCAGAATCATCTTACATGTTTTTCTAGGAAGAATTGCAACGTATCAGCGCCGTTCGGCGCTGCTTTGTACCCTTGCACCCTTGTTTCCGCCGCTCGTATATCAGCGCCGATGTTCGGCTGCTTTGTGCTTTCATGGTACACCCCTCATCCCCAATATAAATAATTCTAGATTTTTTTTCGTATCCTTATCACTCTCTCATTGAATTACATGGCATGCAAATTTTTATAAACAATATAAACAAATGACGCCCTTTAGAATCATCTTCCGTGATTTTTTCTCGGAAGAATTGCGACGCACATCAGCGCCGATGTTCGGCTGCTTTGTGCCTTTATTTTCTTCTTCTTCTTCATATATATAAGAAGGATTAAAGCGCATCAAATCATAGTACATGATTACGCCCATCGACGCGTCGGCTATAAAAAGTATAGCGGTGTTCTGTTGGAAAGATTTTTGCGCGATTTCACGTTCAAGATAGCGAACGATATTGTTTATCGTGCAAAAGTCATCCGTAGAAAACTGTGACATAGTGCTTTAAAAGTGTGAAAAAGACAGGAAAATGGAAAACATCGAGCAGACCGAACGCGATCTGGTAGAGGGATCTCTCCAAATTGCCACCTTAGGCGATTTCGCGTGGCTGCAGCGTTGCGAGGAATTTATCGAAGAGCTCGAAGAACGCATTCGTGTCAAGCGTTCGCGGCTCTCGATCGGAAGTAGACAATCTCTGGTGGCTAAAATCGCGCGACTAGAAGGCGTAAAGACTCGATTGCAGAGACGGTTAATGCTTAGTGGTGGTAATTACAGCGATGACAATAACGGAAAGACTCGTTTGGCGTGAGATCGATACAGTGTTCGATAACCGTATTCTGACCAGTGCTGTGATTAACGCAAACTATATCGAATCTCGTCAATTTCTCAAGGATGCGGAAGACATTGTGATAGAACATGTGCAGGATGCTCTAAAAAAACACAACAGTGTAAAAGTGAACACAATATTCAATGGCGAATTTGTGTCGGTGATAAACACGCGAATAAAAGTATAAACACGAGAAACTGTGAAACTCTTTCGCACATCCGACTTATGCGAGTGGTACGAGCGCCACCCTAGCGTCTCTGGAAGAATTTCAGGAACGCGATAGTGGCTGGGCACTGTCGCGAATACAGAATTTAACTGTTAATGTAAATAAATATAATCCAATGCGCGCGGGATGCTACATTAAATTGCCGCTGGAGATTGTGACAAAGAGAGCGATGTTTAATATACAATCTAAAGATAATGCGTGTTTCGCGTGGGCAGTGGTCGCCGCTTTATACCCCGCTGAAAGAAAGATGAAACGAGAATCATTGTACCCGCATTACGCGGCAGTACTGAATCTTCAGGAGGGGGGGGGGGACATTGAGTTTCCAGTGACTATAAATCAGATTAAGAAATTTGAACATGCAAATGACATTTTGATTAATGTGTACGGCATCGAAGATAAGAACAGCATTGTCTCGATACGTCTTTTGGAGAAGAAGCGGGACAAGCATGTGAATCTGATATACGTGGAAGACGACAACAGCGTCGGACATTTCGCGTGGATAAAAAATTTATCGCGACTTGTCAGTTCACAGTTGAGCAAACACAAGAATCAAAAAAATATCTGCGATCGGTATGTACATATATTTAATATAAAATAATTATATCAAATAATTTATAAAATATAATGCATTGCATAAATCTTTAATTAAATAAATTTCTTTACAGATGCTTGCATTATTTTAATTCAGAAGACAAGTTGCAGTCACATGCTGTCGACTGCGGCGAAATGAATGACAGCGCTATCCGGCTGCCGAGCGATAAGGACAAGTGGCTCGAGTTCAACAATTACAACAGAAAAGAACGGCTTCCATTTGTCGTGTACGTCGACCTGGAATGCGTTCTGACCAAGACGGAGGAAGAACAACAAAAATTGTACCAACGTCACCAAGTATTTAACATAGCTTATTATGTGTATTATTCGTACGACGAATCTTTATCGGTGTATCATTCGCGTCATAGCGCCAATTGTATAGCATGATTCGCCGAAGAACTTAAAAATTTAGCGATTCGCGTTAAGAATATTTTAACGACCAATGTCCCCATGGTAAATTTAATATCGGAAGAGTGGGAAAAATTCCATAGCGGCACTCAGTATCACATATGCGAAAAACCGTTCGCGGAAGACGATACACGCGTTTGCGATCATTGCCATCTGACCGGGCGGTACAGAGGTCCCGCGCATTCAAATTGCAATCTAAATTACAAAGAATCTTTCCGTATTCCCATAGTTTTTCATAATTTATCCGGTTACAATTCGCACTTTATTATCGAGGAAATAGCCACGGCATTCGAAGGGAAAATCGATTTATTACCAATAACTAACGAGAAATATATTTCGTTTACCAAAAATGTTTGTATGGAAGAAGAATAAAAAAATCATGTAAAATTACGCTTCATCGATTCGTACAAATTTCTCGCATCGAATCTCGACAAATTGGCATCTTATCTAGACAAAGATAAACTCAAAATTTTAAAATCGGAATTTGAAAATTTATCTACGGAAAATTTCAATTTGTTAACGCGAAAAGATGTATTTCCATACGAATATATCGATTCCATTGACAGGTTGCAAGATACGCGTTTACCACCGCGCGAATCGTTTTACAGTTCCTTGACCGGTGAAACTATATCCGAGAGCGATTACGCGCACGCCGAGAACATCTGCACGCGATTCTCCATTCGAACGCTGGGCGAATATAGCGACATTGTGTCTCAAAATGGACGTCTTGTTATTAGCCGATATTTTCGAAAACTTTCGCGATAGTTGCATCAAAAGTTACGGACTCGACCCCGCGTATTCTCTCCCCGGATACACGTGGGACGCCATGTTAAAGCATACAAAGATTACGTTCGAGTTGCTTATAGATATCGACATAGTCATGTTTATAGAACGCGGTATACGCGATGGTCTGAGCGAATGTTCGGGTAGATAGAAGTATATGCAACAATCGTATGATCCATCGAAACCATCGTCGTACTTGATGTATTTCGATGTAAATAATTTATACGGATGAGCAATGTGTCAACTGTTGCCTTACGCCGATTTTTGATGGGTCGACGACACGTCGAATTTTGATGCATCATCTATAGCGCTAGATTCGTCTACGGGGTATATCCTCGAAGTCGATCTCGAGTACCCGCAACATCTTCATGATACGCACACTGACCTACCGTTTTGCCTGACATGCGACAAGCCGCCCGGCAAGCAGGAATTCAAACTGCTTGCAACGTTATACGATAAGAAGCGTTACGTGATACACTACCATAACCTACAGCAGTGTACGCGTCACGATCTTCGTGTAACAAAAATACATATAATTTTACAATTTTCTCAATCTCCATAGCTTCGAAATTACATAGAATTAAATACACATTTCAGAACACTCGCGAAAAACGATTTCGAGAAAAATTTATATAAATTAATGAATAATGCGGTGTTTAGCAAAACGATGGAAAATGTGCGGAATCGTGTCGATGTAAAATTATTAACAAAATGGGATGGTCGGTACGGCGCGGAAGTGATGATCGCGAAACCGAATTTCCACAGCAAAAGCGTTTTTTCGGAAAATTTGATTGCGGTAGAATTGCGTAAACTCGAGGTGAAATTCTACAAACCGATTTACATGGGTATGTGCATATTCGCTATATCCAAGACGTGTCTGTACGAATTTCATCACGAGTACATGACGCCAATGTATCACGACAAATGTAAGATCATGTACACCGACACAGATAGTTTGATACATTGAGTGCGCGGATGTGTATGAGAACATGAAGCGCGATATCGCCAGATTTGACACGAGCGATTATGCTGTGGACAATATATACGATATACCGCTTGTAAATAAAAAAGTGCCGGGTCTGATGAAGGATGAAAATAATGATGCCATAATAACCGAATTCGTCGGGCTGAAAACAAAGATGTACGCGTTACGAGTGGACAGAAAGAAAGACACGAAGAAAGTTAAGGGCGTCAAAAGTAATGTCGTAGCGAGAACGATAACCTTCGAAGATTACACGCGATGTTTAAACGAAGAGATCGAAATGACGCGACTGCAGTGGTGTATAAGATCGAAATTGCACAAAGTGTATACCGTCCGCGAAACGAAAATTGCTCTGAGTCCATACGACGATAAGCGGTATATCGTACTCGAAACCACAGATACATTATCGTGGGGACATTATAAGATACCTTTGTAAATACATGTATATATTTTATTTATTATTGTATGTATTTTGTACATAACCATGTATAATTTTTGTATTTTTATATTTCATATAGTTTTATATAATACACATCTTACACATTTATATTTCATATATTTTTATGTAACGCATATCTTACATACTTATATTAAGAATATATGATACATATATGATATTATTGAAAGAAATATTAATAAACATTTTTTTATGTTTTATATATTTTTATGTATATTTTTATTTCTTGAAAATGAAAAATAAACACTGTATAAATTAAATCACATTGTCCTTATGTATCCAAGAGTTGTGCGAATTGTCAAATCTCAGCCATTTCACGTAAACTTCGTCACCTCTCCTGCGCAGTACTTTCTCCATGTGATACACGTCCGGATAATTCGCGCAATGCAACTCGTGCTCGTAGAACGCTCCAGCGATAGGTTTTTTGCGATAATCCTCAAGTAGATAACTTGCGGGATTAGTATGCTGCTTTTTGTAATTTTAAACCTCGGTTGTCCAATTTGGCGTGTAACCCTTCTCGAAAATCGTCTTGTACTTGCTAACGTGTACCGAGTCACCTACTTTGAATTTCGCCGGACCCGCGATGTTTACACGGTTGTATACAGTAGCCAAGAGTCTTTCAGCGATTGCGGAGGTAACGTCGACGGGCCGCATACCGTTCGATGCTTGCGCGCGTTGTAATCCGATACGAGTCCCGACAACTCGTTGACCTATTTGTAAGATCCGTTCAGCGTAAACATCTTCCACATGTCATTTTTCAGCGTGCGATTGAATCGCTCAACGATCGATGCCTTCAATACTGAATACGTAGAATAGTGTTGATATCGTATTTCCGCATTAGCTTTTGCACGTCAGCGTTATAAAATTTCTTCCCCATGTCGGTCTGTATGTTTTTCGGACACTTCTTGCTATCACGAATTATCTTGGCGATAGCGTCAGCTGTCTCACTTCCGCTTTTACTCTTGAGTGGTACGGCCCACGCGTGCTTGCTCAACGCATCGATGACTGTATGTAATTGTATCCTCTATTGAAACGAGAATACGGACGCATCTCGACAATGTCGGCTTGCCACAAGTCATCGTATCTTCGCACTATGACGTGTCTTCGGGGGAAATTTTTTCTCACCGGTGCGTGCAGTTCGTTCACCAACTGCCGTTTCTCTAAACTATGTTGTTTCTTCGCTTCCTCTGTTATTCCCGTCGACCCATCGTTGTTTCGATTCGTCGATCAAACGATACGTGCGTTATATTATTCGTTGTCACTCTTTAGCTGTTTCTAAAACGTTTACTACCGTTCTTGAATCGTTCTTGAGCCGTTTGATAGCCGTTCTTGAGCCGTTTCTAAAACGTTTACTACCGTCCTTAAGCCGTTCACTGCCGTTCTTGATTCGTTTGTTGCCGTTCTTGACTCGTTTGTTGCCGTTCTTGACCCGTTCGTTGGCGTGATTGACCCTGTTGGTAGTCGCTTTTAAGTAGTCCGTAGCCTCGTTCACAGTCGTTTTTGACCCGTTCGTAGTCTCGTTGGCAATCGTTTTTGACTCGTTCGTAGCCTCGTTCGAGACCGTTTCCTCTTCGATCACTATCACTCATTATACTTCGATAACCGTTCGTAGCCGTTCGATAATCGTTCGTAGCCGTTCGATAAACCTTTCTAGACCTTTAATAATTGTACAATAGCTGCTCCTAAGCTGTTCACTACAGCACATTACAGGTTGATAGCCGTTTCTGAATTAATGTTAATCGTATGAAGTTCGTTTATCGCGGTCTGTAAAGCTCGCACGTCCTTCTCGAACGCAGTCAGCTTCTCGTCTGATTCTTTCTGCTGATTCTTCAACGTTTTAACACATTCTTCCACGTACAGTTTGTTGATTGCATCGGTATCAGGTTGCGCTACACGGCGAATCTTGCGCGACCTCGCGTCATAGTCCGTAGCGACGCGACACAGAGCGTTTTGACGCAAGTAACTTGTCATCAATTTACTCCAATGATCGCTTGTGGTGATTTCTTCATTTCTCCGTTCGAATAATCCAAATTTGTTGATAGACATTGTTTTTCGATGCGAGAGACGTCGATCGACTGATTAGATTCGTCGAGACTCCGTTTAATTTATAATAAGGCTGGCTTCGCGAAGTTCCTCTATGATCGACAGGATCTCGTTGTCGTGAGCGTTGTGGCCAACTCGACGCGAAGCATCGAGCAATCGTAGGCGATCCACTAGCTCGTTGGGATCGTCCCAGTGCACGTAATCGATCTTATTGTCGGTTAGTATCATCGCGCGAGGCGTGAATACTCCCGTTCCAGATTTTTTCTTTTTCGATTCGATCGATATCAACGGTACAATTATGTATTTATACTTGTAACCCCTGTTGCTCTTTAATTGACCTTGTGCATCATATTGGTGCGCCTTCGTCGCCATTAATATGCTCTTATATTTTTGCATATCGTCCTCAGTATATATGTCATCATCGGGAATTCTCTTGAAAATCAACTCGTATAATCCAGGTGTACCAATGTAGTTCACATTGTCTATGATTATAGAGTCATCTGCGCCGACGTCGAATCGTTTGTTACCGAGCCACATTTTATTCTTGGCGAAAAGACGCCATACACGTGATCGATCTGTGTTTTTTCATCGCTACTAAGGAATGCTCATGCACTTTTGTGCCAGTGGTCCCAAGTGCTCGCGTAACATTTCTTGACCTGTCGAACTTTGTAACATGTTTCGAACAGATGGTGATTCGAGCGGGTTACCCGTGGTTTCGAAAACATCTTCGATCGCGAGTGATTCGGGTTGCGCGATTCTCGTTTATCAAAATCCAGATTCATATCGTCGTACGGATATAATATTCCGAGTTCAGAGTTTCACGTTGATCAATTTGCAGTTGTCGAATCGACTCACATTCTCAGACATCACATTCTTCCGACCTATCTGCAGACCGAAGACAACGTATCATGGTTTCTCCAGCTGAGTCGCGCTCTTAATGGCCCACGAATGCTTGGTTGTAAGCTGCAATAGCGGATACTCGTACAGATCCCACGAATGAAAATCCATGCTGAGATATCGTCCGCTTTCCAGAGCACGCAGCATCGATAGTTTTTTTATTTCGTTCAACAGCACGTGTGGCATTCGCCATTGTATCTTGAATATGTTGATCACAGGCTCCAGGGCCGAATTTCCCAACATACAATTGTTATCGTCGCGCGATCGTATCAAGATCAATTCGTGACGAGCGTTAATCATCACGCGTCTGTAATCCTCGCAAAATCCCAGCAACATGTAGAGCGGTACGCAAAAATTGAAATGTCCATTCGCATCGGTCGACGCATCTCAGCCTGCATTTCTCATAATCACGTTTCTATCGGATGAGAGCGTCACATAATTTTTGAGCGTAGTAGTTATTCCTACGTTTCTATTGCGATCAATCTCAACGCCGTTGAGTTCATATCGAATCTCATCGAAGATGAAAATGCGACGCAATTATTTCCCAGCGCCACATCACCTCCGTCAGCTGCTGGTCTGTTTTTCGTTAGTTGTCCCTTGATGTATAGGAAACTTTCATGCGGCAGCGTATAGATCCTGTTGTTGTATGAGTATTCTTATCTCGTCACTATGTCCGAACGTTGTATTGGCGAACGAGTTGTACGTGTGAGTCTCCATCTTGACGATACGATTGTCAAAGATTGGTTTGTCACCGATGTTGAAAATGTCATCGTTCAACTGTTTCGCATCGCGAATCCCAAAGATTGCAAAAAACGCAACGTTCGATGCGCTGAATTTCTTTTTTTTGGATGATTGGATATTAGCGAACGTCGATGTTGTTGTTGTTGGTTTCGTAAAGATTGCGTTATCTCTCACGTCTTTCGATCCGTTCAACACGAGCATCTCATACGTCACATACGTACGTTATCGCCGTCGTACGTGCAATCTTACGGTGATCTCTTCTCCTCGAAAATCGAGCAATCGTCCGTTCTGCTCGACAACGCGTAACGTTAAATCCGTAGCGTTTAATCCGTTAAATGCTCCGCGCGATGATCGGCAGGTAAATGATCTGCGCCGGCGTTTCCGATATCTTATATCCCGGCGGTACCCTCGGTGAAAATTCGTGTATCATATGAACGAGTTTGCCGTTGTTGTACGCACCCGCGGTCACGTTACATTCTACGCGGATAATATTCACGTTGATAATGTTAATCGGCATGTTCGATTCGTGCCATTTTCTCGGCTCGAGAATACGATTCGAGAATCCTAGCAGCGATCCAATGTTGTCGGATTTGATAAAGTTTATTCTGTAGGCGCATTTGATCTCGCTTCTCATCGTATTGTAATTTGCGCGGAGCACTATCGGATATTCGCCATTTTCATAGTCACCGCCGTCAATGTGTTTCTTATCGCGATGTTTCCGTGAAATTGCACGTTTCAAAAATTCATGTATATCTCGCAATTCGTACGATCAATCGGGAATCGTAATTTCCGCGTTGTCTTTGCCGAAGTAAAATTTTATTATTCGAGGAATTCACATTCGGTATTGTGTGATAAGTCTCAAAATTCGTTAGACCGAGTTCGTATTCGTCGTCGCTCAAATCTACGGCGGGAAAAAAGTTTGCAGCGAGAACGCTACTCTTCCCACTCAACGTGAATGTCATGGACATGTCGACAAAACTGTTTAATACTGAGTTAAATAGCGCGATATCCGTCTTTAAATTCATTCGCATCGACCGTTCGAAGAAACTGCAAGCACAATTGTTCGCAGATGCTCTGATCGTAAGTTTGAACAGATGTGTGATTGTACTATATCTTCGTTACGTTTCGTCCGAAATATCGCACCAATTCGTTCGGTGGTCGAAGATTGCCGAAATTGTCGAAATATATAACGCGATTCCACCTCTTTGCGTACGCTTCCCAATGAGTACCTGGTCCTTCGACGCTATCTAAATTTACGATGCTGCTCTCGTTTTGGCAAATACCACCGATCGGTAAAGAGTTGCGCATGAAAACGTCTCTAAAATATAGAATGCGCATATGTTTCGCCAGTTGCAACAATTGTACGTTGGTAGTTGCGCCCTGCGACATTTTTAGCGTCTCTTTGACGTTTTTTTTTTTTCTTTATTGTTAAGGCTCTTCGTCCGTATTTAGGAGAGAGATATAATCCGCGACCTTCCATGGCGCGATTGTGACATAGCATCTCTTGCATCTGACGTTGCGCGGCTTTTCCGTCGTTCACCGCCTTCTACACCCGCCGCTCCGCCGATCAGGGATCCAAGCGCACCCAGCATTGGTACAATCGGCAATACACCGATCATACAATACGCCGATCGGCAATACAAGCATTTCGCTACCGGAAGTATCCGTTTCTTCGCAATTTTCCTCTTCTTCGTCTTCGTCCTCTTCAGATCCATACCGAGCTTCGTGGCTTTCATCGCTGCCCAGACAGCTGTAGCGGGGACTTTCTCACCGAGAGTCGAATCTCTCGCACCGATACGATTTCGCGCTTTCTCGGCGAGTATCTTATCTGCCGCGTGTCTCTCGGCGAGATCGTTGCTCCGAGAGTATGCTATATCATGTTCGCGACACGCCGCGTCTAATTTATACCTCGATCGCCTATGGCTAATCGCTTCTGCAACCGCGTGCCTGGATCGCAAAACTGATATCCGGGAATATGCAATTCGAATGGGAGCGCGTTTATCGCACAATTTAAGAGACCGCTGCCTCTTAAAATTCTCGCTGACATACAGTAGCAATCTTTTATCAATGGAGGCGGACCGTCAATGTGCGTTCGCTGCCACGGCTGGTTGTAATGTCGCATGCACGAACGATATTGTCAAACCTCCGGATCAGACTTTATATGTCCTGGAAGCTTCTCCCACAATCGTTCCACGTAATCACCGAAATTTTGCAGTAAAAGAATCTTAGGGATATACTGTTGTTTAGTGGTAAGCCCGAGAATGTTTCTCTTATCCGACAGAAGGAGAAACATTTTTGATACTGAGCGGTTTCAAGTCGAGACACCTCTATAAATAGGTCTTCCCCTCGCGATCATTCGCAAAATTAATTCGAAAGAGAAAACATGCGGTTCGTACGACAGCCTTTGGCGATACGCGTGATGAATTGCGACGACAGATTACGATCAATGGAGGACAATGCGGAGATGCGCAGACACGGTACGATGCTACCGACTACTATACGCGCAATCGTTTGCGGTCCCTCGAATTGTGGTAAAACCAACGTTCTGATAAATCTACTGGAAAGTTCACACGGCGTACGTTTCGAGAACGTGTACGTGTACTCGAAGTCGCTGCAACAGCCGAAATATCGATATCTGGAGAATTTATTGACGCCGATCGACGAAATCGGCTACTTTACATTCTCGAATAACAATGACATTATTCCACCGAGCGAGGCACGTCAAAATTCGATTTTTGTCTTCGATGACGTGGCGTGCGACAAGCAAAATACGATAAGAGAGTACTTTTCAATGAGTCGTCACTCGAACGTTAACTGTTTCTATCTCTGTCAGACGTACGCGAGAATACCAAAACATCTTATACGCGACAACGCGAACCTGCTGATCCCTGTTTAAACAGGACGGTACAAATTTGAAACACGTGTACAACGATCACGTGAATACCAACATGTCGTACGAGGATTTTAGTGAATTATGCCGAACTTGTTGGCAGCAAAGGTATGGATTTTTAATGATAAGGATAGCGCGCTTACGAATGGACGATACAGAAAAGGATTTAACGTGTTCGCGATACCGCAAAACGATTAGTCGCTGTCGACATTCCGTAGAGAGGAGGTGAAACATTCCGTCAACATGGCTGGAAATGATAATATTCGCAAGCGTGAAAAGATTGCGCGGGAGATTGAGAAAACGAGCGAATTGATCCACAAGAAACATCGCGCTTTGAAGATCGGTAAGATCGACGAAGATATCGCGGTCACGACCCATTTTAGGCCTATTATCGAGCTACTGCAAAAGATCGTCGATAACTCTAGCGCAATCGCGGTGAAAAACGAGCCGGAGAATAACGCTGACGCGAAGATTAAAACGTTACCCATCATGTGATACAAGGAGGAGGAGGAGGAGGAGGAGGAGGAGGAGGAGAATGCGACACCGAAAAAGAGGAAACGATTGAAGCATTTATCGATGCCGCGTATATCCGATTTATTGGATGCTTTACCGGATGAACCGCCGATAACCTCTACACCATCCGCGAAAAGATATTCTATTCTGTACGACACGTATGTGCGCTTCTGCAAGAACTATTACGGATACGAGTATCTCGAGACGAGTCTCTTCATCTCGATGTTTCTACGTAATGGTTCGTGATTATCGATTGTTCTCGACAAAACGAATCGGTCAAGGGCGCAATCGTGGATGTGAGATTGGAATTTGAGTGTAAAGAGAACGTGCCGCCACTGCGTACTGTCTCATCATACACGATCGCGTGGTCCAGTACAATCCGTTGACCAACGTTGTACGCAAAATCACTTAAGTATTTACGACAACATCGACGCAAGAGGGGGAAGAGGAGCATGATATAAATCAAAGTGCCGCGAGATGATTTTAGAGCTTTGTCATTCCTCTCGACTGACGTATCGAAGAGAGAGAGAGAAGAGAGAGAGAGAGAGAGATCTCGTTATGTCTGTACCAACGTTTGTGGATCTGCAAGGATTTATCATCGGTAAACTATTCTTCGCGAAGGAAGCGGCAGTCCTGAAAAGGAATATGTTCTATCGCGTTACTTTTTTGCAAGTCCCGTACCATGGAGCGTGTTTACAAAATCTGAGCGATGTCAAGCCTCATGGTTGATTAGAAATCATCATGGATTACAATGAGAAGATGGAAACATTCCGTATAGTTTGGCTCAGCGTGCAATTACAACAGCTGTCGTTGGTACGATACACGAAGAAGAAGAAGAAGAAGAAGAAGAATCGCCTGTCGTGTACGTTAAAGGACTCGAAAAGTGAAAATGGCTGGCCGATATACTAGACGATGCGGGGAATGGCTATATTATTGAAACCTTGGATGCGGATTACGAAGATATGGATGCTCTAAATAAATTAGATGATACGAATAGTGTGCGATGTGGAAAACATGTTAAGAATTGCGCATTACGAAATGTATTCAAAATATTAAACTGGTGGTCGCGACGCCAGAAAGAATTGCGAGAAAAATGTAAACATTAATATGCGTTATCTTTTATTTTCCCACCCTAATCCTTTGCTTGCGTTTCTAAGAATTCTTTTGTTCGAGCGCCGCCTCCCTCTTCTCCTAAATTCCAATGCGTTAGAAGCATTAATCCCCCACCACCACTACATTATATAATACTTTTGGTAGATAGGCATCGGGTATAACCGATTAATTCCTTGTACAACGTACGACCAGTGTCGCGTTAACCGCTCGTGGATTCACTTTTCATAACCTCCAAGAAAAATGTACTACGTTGAAAGAAGCAGCACCAGCGACATCGGAAGATGCGGGAATAATTACGAGCCGAGTCGTAAAACTCCATCGTTCGAGAACAAATGCGACGAGTAAGTTTCGTTCGTAACATTTTTACAAATTGTATTAGTATTATTAGTATTATTTAATTTTAAGTTTTGTAGCATTTCTCGTGCGGTTCGTATACTGGGCGGACGATACGCATTGACAGCTACGGAATTTAAATTTCTCGAAATTGGAATCAACGTGGGTCCGCCGAGTTACGTGGAGATTGTCATAGGAGAAAGGAACTGGGGAAAGGAACTGATATTATCTCGAAACGTGGAAGGGACTCTGCAAGCAACGTCATAATATTCAAAATCTCCTTCGGAATGACTCTCCCGACATCTACAATTTCATAAGTGTTGGACCACTAACAGTGCGAATTCGTACGATTAACAACGCTAGACTCATAAGTCTCGAATCTTCAGATGTACGCATGATGATGATTGAATCTACGTTACACCGTATGTTCGATCTCGATAGTTGCATAGATGTAACTTTTGATCGATTGGATAAAATTATTCAAACAGTCGATGTTAAATTTACGCAGTTTTCTAATATCGCGTCCACTGTAACGGTACTAAAGAAGTATCAAATATAATACGCGCTAGCGACGCTTTCAACAAGCATCAACTTATCGATTGCGGGCTGGCAGCTTTAGATTTTAACTTTGTAATATGTAAGACAAAAAAATATGTAAAAAAACGAATAAAAAGTTTTAAAATTTACTATATCATAATATAATTTCTTTGCGTTTGCCCGTCCCAGCTTTCATGCATAGCTCCTTGCGAGAGAGTTATCATGAGTCATTTGTTTATAAATTCGCATGCCGTGTAATTCAATGAGAGAGAGACATAAGGATACGTTGAACGGAAAAAATCTAAAATTACTTATATTTGGGATGAGGGGTGTACCCCCCGTGGGTGTGTGTGTGTGTGTGTGTGTGTGTGTGTGTGTGTGTATCTTTGCATGCAAAAGTTGTACTTGATGCGCTATCAAGAACGTGGCTATCGGGACGTGGGCTATCGCACCGTGCGTTAACGGATCCCGCTCGTGATCGGTGCATCTTTTCGTGGCCGACTGAGCGGTGTGCATTTGCTCGTGACCGACTGAGCGGTGTGCATTTTTTCGTGGCCGACTAATCGGTATGCATTTGTTCGTGGCCGACTGAGCGGTGTGCATTTTTTCGTGGCCGATTGATCGGTGTGCATTTATTCGTGGCCGACTGAACGGTGTATATTTGTTCGTGGCCGACTGATCGATGCGCATTTGTTCGTGGCCGACTGAGCGGTGTGCATTTGTTCGTGGCCGACTGAGCGGTGTGCATTTGTTCCTGGTCGACTGAGCGGTGTTTTTTCGTGACCGACTAATCGGTGTGCATTTTTCGTGGTCGACTGAACGGTGTCCAATTGAACGGTGTGTAACTGAACGGTGTACATTTGAGCGGTATGTAACTGAACGTGTACGTCTGAACGGTGTCATTTTTACGTGTCCAACTGGTCGGTGTGCGTTTTTATGTGTCCAATTGAACCGTGTCCAAATGAACCGTGTGCAATGTTTCGTATTCATTTGGCTCCATGTCCATTTGCCCCGTGTCCAGTTGTACTGTGTCCGATTGAAGGTCTCTCGTGTATGAAACGTCCACGTATCAATTTTTCAAACCTTCGAGGCGCGCGATCCGAGCAATCGGTGATTGTCGATTTTCGATCCACAATCGCGATCGTTTGATGCGACTCTTCCAACGACTCAATGTATTGGTCGCATGGTTGCTCCCACACAATGTAGTCTTCCAAGGAATCAAGCAAAGCGAATTGCTCTCGCAAAATTTGCTCCTCCATATTGCTAACACACACTTGCGAAATTTCTAATGACTGTCCTGATGCACTTTAGCTACTGGTGGAGTGTGCATTTCTATCATGATTTATATACCGTCTTATGCATTGTTTTATCATCGAACATTCTAGAATGATTTCATCTTACAAAAATTTCCCGTAGTACCGTGTGCAATCTGACATTGAAAATTTCGCGTTTTGCCACGTACATTTGAAAATTTTGACGTGATTGCATCAGGGACGGCCGTACATCGGCGCTCGATTTTAGCGAATTCAGCTAAATCTTTGTCTAGGGATGATACACATTTTAACCTTGGCAGTTATTTTTTTCACGTTTTGCCACATACATTTGAATAATTTTGACGTGATTGCATCAGGAGCCGTACATCGGCGCTTGATTTTAGCAAATTCAGCTAAATCTTTATCTCGATGCGGATCTTAACCTTGAAAATTTCACATTTTATCACATACATTTGAAAATTTGACATGATTGCATCAGGAGCAGCCGTACATCGGCGCTCGTAACAAATTCAGCTAAATCTTTGTTTAGGAGTGATGATGTCATCGCAGCCGTACATCGGCACGACAAAATTTTGGAAGAAATTAAATGTTGCGTCAGCAATAATCCTCTACATCGCAATTTACGATACTATTTGAATTGATATTAATTCTAATACAATTGCAGTATTGCATCAATCGCGCGTGTAAAAGATTCATCGCTGAAGAAATATGAATTTTTACGTTCCGATTCGAAACGGTGAAACTCCATCGTGTAAGAAGCGAAAATGTGACACGTAAGATTTGAATATTTAAAAAATTTTGTTATTTATTAATTGTTTAATATATTGGTCTAATTATTTATATTTATAGTTCAACCTCGTCGTGCGGCTCGCATACTTGGAAGAAGGTACGCTCTAACCCCGACGTCGTACAAGTACTTGGACATTGGAATAAGCGTTGGAGCCGTATCGTACGTGGAGCTGATTCTCGGACGGAATCGAGGCAATCAAATAGTGTTGTCTTTTTCAACGTGGAATTTGTTGATGCGGAAGCAAGCAGTTGAACAATTTCTACAATCGACTACTCCCCCATTAAGAATTGGAGATTTAACGATCGAAATGCTTCAATAGAAAATTGTGAAACTCACGTTATACGAAAATTCTTTGTACATGAAACCGCAGACGTTATTACATTTATTTAATTTTGAAAATTATATCGATTATATGCACAATTGGTTATGCGAGAATACATATCTCGTTAATGAAAAATTTAAACAATTTGAAATTGTATTACAACGTACAATAAATTACTACTGTATGCGATGCTGTAAAAACGATACGCGAGAGTGATGTCTTTAACAGCAAATCATTGATGGATTGCGAATTATTAACATGCGCTGTAAATGATATTCTTTACAATGCGTGCAATAAATAATTATTTTTATTCCATCTGTGATTTTAATTTTTTCCTTCCATGCGAAAAAGAATAGTTGAACAATTTTTTTCATTACGCTCCCTAAAGATGTAGAGAAATGCTGAGGTAGATGAGACGTGATGCTCTAGTTGGAATGAGACAAAAGATATTAAAAAGATATATTGGAGGAATCTGCGATATTAGAATATTATTTCTTTTCGTTCTTTGCGTTTCGTTACTGTTGTGTGTTACGTTAGTGCAAATGGCGGAAGAGGATTCTTATCATCGATGATGATGTTATTATCATCGATGAGGACAATGGAAAGAGGTTATCATCGAAGATAAACCAAAATGGATATTGATAATCCAGATGACGACCAAATGGAAATCCCGATCATACTGGATGAATCAGGCGAGAATGAAACAATGAAGAACCCGAAAAAAAACCATCTTTAGTGGATTCGGATTATGCCAGTGATAATGACGATGAATTAAGATTGAAAAATGTAAACATTTAACCGTGATTGGAAGTAAATAATCTTGACATTATCGCAAAAATGTGCCGCATCAAATATTATTACGATGTGGAAGGGAAGTTGTTCCGATTGTTTTTTAAGATTAGCATCGTCATTTCGAAACATGTACTCCATCCGGAAACATAAAACGGATTGTTGTGGTCTATTAATGGGCACTTATTGCAAGAGTGCAGAAAAAAATTTCACCAAATAATAACCATGCAATATGTGTCCTATTTGCACATATTAAAATATATGGATAACATTGTAAATAATTATTTTTATATTAAATAAATTATTATAAATAATTATTAAAATCCATGAGATGTGTGTCTTTTCTGTTTAGGAGCGGCTTCCTCAGCCCGACGCCTGGTGTATCGCCTTTAGTTTTCCAGGAGCGGCCTCCCCTTGGCCCGGCGCATCGTCCCCCTCTTTTATATGTTATATTTTTTAATTATTTCATATTTTTTTATTATATTTTTTTTATTTTATATTTTATTATTATATATTTATATATTTATTATTATATATTTTTTATATTATTTCATATTTTATATTATATTTTTATATTTTATATTTTTTATTATATTCTTATTTTTAAGTATACACACACCACACACACACAATTGTAAAAATACACACAATTATAATAAATTTTTATATATTTTAATTTAAAAAAAGTGTGATTATTTACGCGCCACTTCTTGCGCTATCTCTCTCTCGCGCGCTAGTTATAAGTATCGCGATATCGTTGTTGTGCTCTCTCTCGCACGCGCTAATTGTAAGTCTCGCGGTATTATCGTTCTTTCTCGCACGCGTTGTCTTCGCGTTATCGTTCTATCTCGCACGCGTTGTCTTGCACTATTGTCATTATAAGTCTCGCGATATTATCGTTCTCTCTCTTTCATGTTCGTCGTTCACTTTACCTTTGCGTCATTTCTCACACCTATGCGTCATCCTTGTCCCACGTTAACACCGTCCTTGTCACATGTTGATGCCATCCTTGTCGCACACATAGCACTATCCTTTTCCCCAATGTAGCACTTGTTCTCACACCATCGTCTTCTTTCCGCGGATCCCTCTTCACTAGGCGCGGACCCACCTCATCCATCGCTCGCGCCGCAGATTCACTCTTCACCTCGCGGACCCCCTCGCCCATCGCTCGCGGATCCCTCTTCACCGCGGGATCCCTTTTCCATCCTCGCGGATCCCCTTTACCTCGCGGACCTCCTCACCCATCCGGTCGCGCCGCGGATATCCCCCTTCCCCGCGGGTGACGTCTCACCCACCGAGCGCAGTTCCTCTTTCTCCGCGCGTGACGTCCCACCCCACCAGTGGTTCCCCCTCGCCTCACCCCCTTCCTGAGAGGACCTGGGTTAGAACTCTCCTAGTATTACTACTTATATATTCCTGTATATATATATATATATATATATATAGGTATATAGGGTGATCCCGGAAAACCTTCCGTTTCAGAATATTCTGACACCATTCTAAGCCAATTTTTTTTACCAAATTTGATTTGAAGTTTTTGAGTTGAAGCAAAAATAGTTTACGCGTCGAGTACAGAAGGCAGGCAGCAACGGCCCGCGCGCCGCGAGCGGGCGCAGCTGGTCGCCCGACGGGTGATTACCACTAACTATTTTATTTTTTTAACATAACTACTATTTTTTTTTATAACAAAATTGCTTTAAATAAGAATTTTGGTAAAGTAGAAAATGTCTTAGAATTACGTCAGGAATATGTGTTCTTTAAAATAATGTTAATTATTAAAGTTATTACAGCTTAATAAAGGAAGGAATATTCCTTTATAATTTAACTTTTAATAATTACGCAGCTTTAGAAGTTCTACATGTGTTTTTAATTCTAATGTAAGTAAATCAGGGAAACTGTCTGTAACATTAGTTAGGTTTGAATAACTTCCCAAAATTGAAAGATGTTGATGGAATGTGGGACAGTTTAAATGTGAATGGAGAAGCATTCCAGATGTAAAGGATTTGGAAATATTGAAGATATAGAAGAGTTTTAGTTTTCTATAATAAACAAAAGTGTTCTTTAAAGTAAATACATTTTATAAATTTAAAAGAAGTTATTAAATATATTTTGGCATTGCCACATTCTTCAACTGAAGCGAAAAATTTTTTCTCTCCAACTCTCTTTGTTAGAAACTCTCAACTCTCTTTGTTACAAGAGTGCGAAATAGATTATTGAT